>PVIU01002444.1:0-109349 GCA_004026605.1 Ondatra zibethicus | reverse complement strand
GCAGGGTGAACACAAAAAAGAACAGCAACGAAGCGTTGCTGGCCTCGGCTCCCCTTGCGTTTCCATCCTGTATCAATAATAAGGAAACAGCCCAGAGAGGGAAACTTCTTTCCTGTCCCAGGAATCCAGTCCAGCAGTGGAGGCTGGAAGCCCGGTTTCCGTGTCCAGCGTTCTTTTACCGCGCTGTCTCTTGAGAGGTGGCAGCAGTTGCAGCCAGCTCGCATACACACAAACTTTTGAGGCTGGGTGCTTGACTCTTGCTAAGCCGTTCTAGGCTGCAGACTTCCCTATTGCCGCTAGGCCCAGAGGAAGCCCTCAGAAAAAGAACTGCCTGGGTGGGAGAAGGTAGGAAATGTCTCGCAGGTGGTTTAGAAGCTTACCGTTCTGGTGGAGAGGGGCCAGGCAGCCAGCCCTCTGCTCTCTGTATGTTAACCTTACAGGTGTCTTCAAGGGGTTCTGTGACAACTGAAGCCTCAGAGCTGGAGACTGCGACCATTGCCAGAGGGTGACACAGTGACTCTGGGGGACTCTGCATGTCATCTGGTCCCCTCTGAGAAAGAGGAAGAAGAGCGTGCACAGGCGATAGTTGCACCATGCAGTATATGGAGTGGAAGCTGGAGGACGGATGTGAAAGCCTGTGTGTGTTGTATCATACACAGCCAATGTGGGCTATGTTTGCATGTCTGCTTCTGAAGTTAGTACCAAAGAAATAGTTTTAACTTTGATTACATGTGGCATGTTGAAAGAATAAAATTTCAGATATATTAGGTTAAATGAAATACCTTTCTTAAAACAAATTTCATCTGTTCCTGTTTCTTTCTTTGTGCGTGCACATGTGTTCATGTATGTACAGGTATCCATGTTCACTTTCTTGTTGTGGCTATTGGCAAAATCAAAACATCTATGCATATAGCAGATTGAAAAGATGTAAAAGGATATGCAGACCTACAAAACAGATCAAGTGTTTGCAAGTCATAGATCAAAGGAGGGCATCCTGAGTGGGTAAAGAACTCTTATAAATTTAATAATTACAGAAAATAATCTCTGAGTTTGAGACCAGCCTGGTCTACAAGAGCTAGTTCCAGGACAGGCTCCAAAGCTACAGAGAAACGCTGTCTCAAAAAAAAAAAAAAACCCAAAAAATTAAAATTAAAAAAAAAATACAAAAGTGGGCAAACGATCTAAGCAGATGTTTCTTCAGGGAAGAGATACAAGTGGAAACGGCCAGGTGTGGCAGTGGTGCATGTCTGCAGTCCCAACATGCTGGAGACTGAGGCAGGATAGTCATGGGTTTGCAAACATCCTGAGTCACATAGCAAGACCCTGTGATTCTTACCCCATCCAAAGAAGAAGGATAGAAATGGCCAAGGAGCATGTGGGAAGACGCAGTACTGCTTGAGTCTGAAGAACGTGTCAGGTCCAGTTTCATTAAGACCTAGCTCAAAAGATTCCTCCCCAAGCGGGCTTCTCCCTTCCAGGCAGGGGTCTTAGCTCTACCAATGGGATTCCACTGCAGCTTGGACAAACCTGTCTTGGAGCCATGATCACCTTGCTCTGGGTCTACGGCATGTGTTTGCAGAGGTGGGCTCCTTCCTGGCAGCATTAGAGTCTTCTTGCCTTTCCATCTCGCAGGCCTGGGGCATGGAGGCCTCAGCAAATGGATGAAGGCCTTAGAAGGATGCTACCACTGTTAAGCTGGGGATAGGAAGTCATACCTGAACAGACGAAGACTGGTTCGAGACTAGGCAGAAAGTTCTAGAACTGTGGATCTTCTGGCTTACTAAGAGGAAGCTGCAGTCTGAACTCAGGAACCCATCTATTCAGTTTTTATATTTTTAACATTCTGGGGTCCTGACTGGGTGAGAGGCCAACAAGTCATTGTAAGGACCATAACAGGTCTGAGGAAAGGCAAGTTAGTGAGGCTCACTGCCCAGGCTTCAGCTCAGTAGGAAACCCTGTAATCCCTAGAATGGCTCTCAAGATCTTCATTCTTTGCAGAGGGCTCATGCCACGTTTGAGTCCCTGCTCACGTGCTCTGGTCCCTCCATTCTTCTAAGCTCGCCTGCTGGCTGACCCTACCAGCTCACCTCCTTTCTCTATGCCACCTTGCAGCCAGGCCGTTCAGACCCTGAGTTCAGAGGCCCCTCTGGCCTCAGCATCTCTGTGGAGGAAGCTCTCCCCAAGCTCCACCCACTCATTCACCGAGGTCAGGCTAAGGCGGCCATCTGCCCTCTGCGTCCTGTAGGTTTCCCTCACTGCGGTTGCTAATAGCAACTATGGCGAATGGTTCCGTTCATTTACAGCTGCCTCCTAAGCCAGGACTTTCCTGAAGGCTGGAAACCGTATCTGCAGCTCGCTATTGCACCACAGAGCCCAGCATAGGGAAATGAATGCACAAGGAAGGGGGCGTGCCTGACAAAAGTGTATCACATACTGGCAAACCTTGCATCATAAACTTGGCTTGCTGAGAACACACGGTTGCAAATGGTAGGTGGGGGCGTGGTGGCAACACCAGGGAACTGGCTTTGATTTTCCAGACCAAGGGAGTTTTTGATGTTCCCCACAAGAGGACATGAGTGCCATGTAGCCCCTCTGTGGGAAGGTAGGCATGGGGGTGTGGCAACCAGATTGGCTGGCACTGGGTCCTGAGGGCTTGAGTGGAGGTTCGCGTGGGGCCACAGGGTAAGATCAGAGTTAGTGGCAGTGGTCCAAAACTGTGGCTCCTAGGTTCCTCTTCCCGGACCGTCGAAACAGTACGCCTGTGTCAGAGATCCCCAGAGGGCTGGTGGGGATGGAGTATTCCACATCCTGGCATCTCAGTTTTGCCCGTGGTCCCTCCAGAGGCAGTCACTAGGAAGTGATGATACAGTCTGGCCACCTGGGGCCAATCTGGTACCAGGCCTGGTCTCTATGTTTGGGAACCTTTGCCAAGGAGAAGGGAGCTTGGCAAAGGCAGACAAAGTACAGAAAGCTGTTTGGCACTGGATTTTTCCCAACGCGCTCTCTCCCCCTCCCTCTCTTTTCCTCTCTCTCCCTCCCTCTTTTCCTCCTCTCTTTCTCTTTATTTTTTTGAGACAAGGTTTCTCTGTGTAGCTCTGGCTGCCCTGGAACTTGCTCAGTCCACCAGAATGGCCCCAAACTCAGAAATCTGCCTTCCTTCCTCTGCCTCCTGAATGCTGGGATTTAAGGTATGCGCCACCACATCCAACATCAAGCCCTCTCCCTTTCTTTGATGGCTTGACTCTTGAGCCAGGGAAGGTTCTAGGGTCCATGGGGGTTAGATGTCTGCTGTCTCAAGATGTGCGCTCTTCACACGTTTTCACCATCCCCAGGATGGAGGAGAGCCAACCTGTTCTCCTTTCTGGAAATCGCTTGGGGGGGGGTAGATGGTGGGGGGAGGCTGAGTAGTCGGGGGAAGAGACAGTGGGGGGTTCAGACAGTGGTGGGCTGGAGGTCGAGCATCAGCCTTTAGGACAGACCGCTAGCTGAATACTGTTGTGGCACAGAGCCCAGTTAGGCTTTTAAATGTTTCCCATTGTAATCTGAACTGGCCGCCTTTCTTCATCTCAACACACTTTTGCTTCACAACACTTGACATATCTTTTTTGTTTTACACAAAGTCTCACATGTAGCCCAGGCTGGCCCTGAACTCTTGGACCCTCCTCGAATATTGGGACTAATGGCGTAAACCACCATTACTAGCTGTTCTCTCTCTGTCTGTCTCTCCATATTTGTTTAAGTGATGTCTGTCTGACTATCTTGTTAGAGCCAGGGTGAACATGCCTCAAGATCAGGAACCGGGCCTCTTTGTTCTGTTCTGTAACTGATGCTCAGCATATTGCCCTGTGCATAGTGAGTGTGTACCGAGCATTCTCTGAATAAAGGAATGAGCTCAAGGAACCGTGAAGTAGAACCATGGTCCCTATGGCTCATGGGGTTAGGCACGAGGGATCACAGAGAAGTTGACTTGCCCAGGTCACAGAGCCAGGAAGCAGCACCCAGTTCAGACTCATAGCGGTTAGCTGGAGGAGGCAGAATAGGATCCAGGATTGGCCAGTGGACCTCAAGCTGGGGAAAGGGGTGGGGGTGGGGGAAATCCCTGTTCTTTTTGAGTCCTAGCTATTGAGTATGAAACCAGAGCTTCTGGTGGGCATGAGTCTACCTTCATGGGACAGCTAGCCTGAAAACACAGTCACATTAGCGAGAAGAAAAGGAGCAAGAACAGGTGGACGTGGCGGATTGACTGAGCCTGTGTTCCTGGATATAGTCATTCCTTGACTTCTCGAGCTTTGAAATGAGAGCCCTGTCTGAGAAGCCATGAGCAGCTGGCACATTGGGACACGGTGAAGGAGAAGGCGAGCCTTGGAGCCCTGCAGCACTGGCTTCTTGGTATGTGAGGGCAAGTCTTTTTTTCACCTGCAATTCTCACATCCTAGGCTGTATCATGAGGGACTTCCTCCTAGCTCCTGGGGTGGGGGATGGGGAATAATGGGTGGGCACCAAAGTCTGTGACTGACAGGTGTCCAGCATCCCACAATGCTCAGCAAGTGTGAACTACTTACCTCTCTTGGTTTTGTAGGTGGCTTTTGGTCACTCAGATCAGCTTAAAAAATGACATCTTTAACCACTGACTGTTCTAAGAAGGCCAGAGGTGGCACAAGTCCAGGACAGTGAATTCATTAAGCTCTGCAATGTCACTGGAGTCTTAGGTTTGTTTTGGTTTGTTTGGTTTTTTTTTTTGGATTATTATTATGTGCGGGAGTTAGTGTGTTTCCAAGCCACAACACGCGTGTGCAGATCAGAGGACAACTTTGTCGAGCCGCTATTTGAGTTCCAGGCGTGGAACTCAAGGTTGCTGAATTTGGCAGCAAGTGTTTTTATTTCCTGAGCCATCTCGCCAGCCCTTAGGTTTCTCCTGTCTTCAGCTCTGTGGCTCTCGGGATGTCATAAGAGGGCTGCTCCAGATCCAGGTGTCATTATGTGATGTGGTGTGAGCCTGAGGAGGAGTGTTGTTTATTCCTGTGTCCCTCAGTAAGAGTCTCCAGCAGACACGGAGACCTGGTTCACTGTCTAGAACTGCACACACACACACACTCCTTTCCTAATCAGAAAATTGTGGGAGAATGAAGCAGCATCCTAAGATGGCTTAGAGCGATCAAAAAAGATGCTACAGGATCGGGGGTAGAGCGATGGCTCAACGGCTATGAGTATTTGTTCTTACAGGGGACCCAGGTTCGAGTCCCAGCACCCACGTGGTGGCTCACAACTGTCCATAACCCAATTTGAGGGAAGCCAGCACTTGCTTCTGACCTCCAAGAGTACCAGACATGCACACGGTGCTCAGACATACACCAAATAAAACACCCATACGCATTAAAAATAATAATAAAATATATCATGAAAAAATCATGCCAGGGAGGGGACCAGAACAAAATTGGTTAGCAAGGGGAAAGGAGGGAGGGGAAAGTGGCATTTGGTCTGTGCTGGCCACATTTATTCACCAATGTCCCCAGTCACTTCACAGTGCTTGCCTTGTGAACCTTATGCACCGTCCGGCCGGGGCAGTGAGCAAAGGAGGGAGATTCTTCAGTTGATGGAGACTCGTGTCTTTAAGGATAATTTTAGGTCTTGGGCAAGTACCCAACCACTGACTTGACAGGGATGGGAGTGAGAGGGGGGCCTAAAGAGGGGCCCTGAGCCCTCAGTGGAGGACCTGCCTATTGTGTTTTCTTTTCAGTTTCATTTTTTCTTACTTTTTAATTGCATTTGGGATGATATGAAAAATTGCTGAAGACTCTTGCAGAGCTACTGAGTTACTGAAAGTGGCCTCTGTGGTCAGGGAGCACCCTGATCAGGAAATCACGGTGGTCAGGGAGCACCCTGCTCAGGAAATGGCAGCTGAGAAGCCTCCCTGGCCCTCTCCTTTTCCTCCACACCAACTAACTCCCCTCTGAGCTTTTATGGGAATTACTTCCCTGCATTTATTTATGATTTTATCACCCATGAATGCCTTCTCAAACCCACAGAGAGCCACCTCCTGAGTGTTGGGATTGCGGGTGTGAGCCAACATACACAGCTCTGTTTTTTGTGTGGCTGACTTATTTCATGTGGCACACTGTCCTTTAAGAGTCTATCCACAGTGCACCATGTGCCAGAATTCCCTGCTTTCGTGATGCTGGGATGACGTTAAGCTGTATGTGCTTCCCAGACTTTATTCACCTGCTCCGGGACACTAGGCTTCTCTGGGCTCTTGTGAAGAATGTGCCTATGAACTCGCCTATGCGTCCACATATGTTTTAGCTTGATGTATTTTTTGAGTCTCTCTTTATGCAAAGCTATACCTTCCCACTTATAATGTCTCTTGGAGAACGAGGGTCTTTTGGTTGGTAGCTGTCCCCAGTCCTGGGTTTTATTAATGGCTCAGCATCCTCTGCCTGTATTTTTAGAGGCGTCATCAGAATCTGGTTTTGATTACTTTTTTGCAACTTGAGTTGGTGGTGTTCTCTTTAATCAAAAGGGACATACTGTCTTGTTACTGTGCGTGTGGAGGGGTGGGGGAGGGAGGCTCACAGTTGCTGATGCTCAGGGCTTACAGCCATTAATTAACTGGTGCGTTCAAAATGGTGTTGTTCTAATTTGATCATTCCACTTTTGTTAATTAGCTGCAAAAAGCTCTTTGACAGTTTGGCCACTGGAGAGAAGCCATGTTACAACCAATGCCCTTCAGCTAATGTGCAGTAGGTGCACGCCTGTGTATACGTGTGTGTGCGTGTAGGTATAAGCCTGTGTACACGTGTGTGTGCATGTAGGTGTATGTCTGTGTATATGTTTGCATGTGTGTAGGTATAAGCCTGTGTATACATATGTGTGCATGAGGTTTATGCCTATGTATATGTGTGCGTGCATGCAGGTGTTCACCTGTGTATATGTGTGTAGGTATGTGCCTGTGTATACATGTGTGTGCATGCAGGTGTACGCCTGTGTATATGTGTGTGTGCATGTAGGTATACGCCTGTGTATATATGTGTGTGCGTGTAGGTGTACACCTGTGTATACGTTTGTGAGTGTGCTTGCCCATTCATGTGCATGTGGAGGCAGGGGGGTGTTGAGCTGTCTTCTTTAATCACGTTACCCACTTTTGCCAAAGTCTCTCACTGAACCTGGAGCTTATCACTTCGTTTAGATTGGCAGGCAGAGAGCTCCTGGGATACTCTTGTTTTTGTCCCCCAGTGTTGGGATTACAAATGTATGCCTCCATACCTGGGTCTTTATGTGGAGGCTAAAGATTTGAACTCATATCTTTATCTCATATCTGTACAGCAAACACTTTTATCCACTGAGCCATCTCTCTGCCCTGTATCTCAAAATATTTGATGTGTGTTTTAAGTGAGGGCTCATTATACAATCCACTCTGGCCTGGAACTTGTCACCCTCCTGCCTCAGCCTCCCAAGTGCCACCGTGATTTCAGCTGTGTGCCACCGTGCCTAGCTGTGTTTTATGTATATGGGTTTTGTGTGAGCTGTTACTGAAAACAGCCATTGCTTATAAAAATGTATAGAAGAGCCCAGATCTTATGGATAATGATAGCTCGTTAAATTAATCTGACTTTACTCTCTTGAAGCCCTAGAAAATGGCAAATAAAATAATTTTTTTGATAGACAGAGTCTCTCTATGTAGTTCTGGCTGTCCTGGAGCTTGATGTGTAGATCAGCTGACCTTGACTTTACAGAGATCTGCTTGCCTCTGCCTCCCAAGTTCTGGGATTAAAGGTGTACACCATCATACCCGGCCAACAGAAGTAATTTTATGAAGGCAAAGGACTTGCAAAGATTGGCAAACAGTAGAGGGTTCGCAGGGACAATTTCCAGTATATCTCAAAGGGCTTGGGCACCCTCTAAGACGGTGGTTTTCAACCTTCCCAAGGCTGAGACCTCTTAATATAATTCCTCATGTTATGGTGACCCCTAACCATAAAGTTATTTTCCTTGCTACTGCATAACTATAACTTTGCTGTTTTGAATTGTAATGTAAATATCTGTGTTTTCCGATGGTCTTAGATGACCCCTGTGAAAGGGTGGTTGGACCCCAAAGGGTCGCGACGCACAGGTTGAGAACCGCTGCTCTAACTGCTTCTTGAGAAAGCAGAAGTCCGTCTGTCAGTGTCAGGGAGTGCTCTCCTTACCCCTTCACCTGACTGACAGGGTGGCGGGGGTTTATAATTCTGCATTGGAGAAGGAGTGTGAGTTTTGGGGATCAGGCAGATTTGTGTTTGCATCTTTAACCTCATGGCATCTTTAAGATGTTCATGAGTTACTTGCTTTGCTGACCTTCAGTTTTCTTATTTTAAAGGAGGGACAAGCTGGGGATGTAGCTAGCTCAACTGGTTGGGTGTTGTCTAGTATGCAGGAGACAGTGGGCTCTAGCACCAGCACAGTGCCTGCCTGTGACCTTAGCACTCATGAGGTAGAGGCAAGAGTTCAAGATCAGTCTCAGCTGCATGGAGAGTTTGAGGCCAGCCTAGGCATGAGACTTTACCTAAAAACAAAAACCAACTAACCAACCCACGACAACAAGTGGGGTGGAGGAGACCTCCTGCTTTGCCCAGACCCCTTTGTCCTGAATGGGGAAGAGCTTGTGAACCTTGAAGCTTTAGCAGAAGGAGGTGTAAGCAACATCTAGAAAAACGCCAGAAGCTGGGAGCTGCTCCTCCCAGCTGTGACACCAGCAGACCTTGGGCAAGCCAAAGTGTCACACCCTGAGAAAACCTGGTTTGTTCCATGATAGAATCAGCCTAGTCTAACTGCACCCTGCTCTGGACTCACGGCTCCCTGTGGGCTGAGGTGCTCCCTGCTGAGGGTCCTTCTCAGTCAAGTGTCCCTGTGGGCTGAGGTGCTCCCTGCTGAGGGTCCTTCTCAGTCAAGTGTCCCTGTGGGCTGAGGTGCTCCCTGCTGAGTGCCCTTCTCAGTCAAGTGTCCCTGTGAGCTGAGGTGCTCCCTGCTGAGGGTGCTCCCTGCTGAGGGCCCTTCTCAGTCAAGTGTCCCTTAGGCTGTTGCTCTGCCACTTCTCAATCTGCACTCGAGGGGCCATTTCCTCCTGGGGCCTGAACCTGGGCTTCAGGGAAACTGCCAGGAGCCAGGGAGTGGATTCTCTGAAGGAACAAGGCCAACAGTGCACCTCTGTTAAACCTCTTAATGAAGGAAGGCGCAGGTACCTGTTGCTTAATGACAGCGTTGACAAGTGATCCTGCTGTGTGAAATCAGATTGTACAAACTGGCATGGCTATGCTAGCATCACCTGGTATAATCTGATGCCACCACTGCAGGTGCCGTCTGTCCACTGGAGCATTGCTACGCAGTGCACACGCTGGGTAGGCATGAGGGACAGCCAGCCGGCTCTGTATCAAAGCACAACCATTTGGAGCACCTATTGGTTCTGAAGCTGAACTCCACAGCAGAAGTATGGTGATTAATTAGCGGCACAGTGGACTGGGGCTGTAGTACGTTGCTCTCTCTGTGATTGTCAGCACAGACAGAAATAATTTTCCTCTTTTTACAACCTCAGAAAGCACACTAATTTAAATGTGTAAGTTGATATATACTTCCATATGTATGTGTATTTGTACATATGTGCACATGCATCTATATTCATCATCCTGAGTATTTGAGACCAAAGATGCTTTCTGTACTCCCTTTTAGTCACACAATCTGAAACTTAATCTTTATTTCTGTTCTTATTTTATTTTATATTTTTGAGACAAGGACTTACTCTGCATAGTTCAGGCTAACCTGGAACTCACTGCATAGCCTAGGCTGTCACCCTCCTGCCCAAGTCTCTCCAGTCCTAGGGTTACTCGTATGACATTCGTTTCTCTTGATGTTTATATCATAAATTTCTTTGATCCTGTTTTACTTCATATAAGTGGAACGAAGCAACACGTGCACAGATTTCTGGCTTCTCATTCCCTGCTAATACCCGTGTAATTAACTCACGTTTCTGGGTGGCTCGTTTTTGCTCATTGCTCCACTGTATAGTTAAAACACAACTTACTTATACCTCATCCCGTGGGACATGTGGCTTGTCCCAAGTTTGAGCTAAATGAGTGAAACTTCTGTAAATAGTCTTTTACATAACTTTTGGTGGGCTCACTCACACCTACCCATGCATCCTGGAAAGGACGCTGCTGAGACCAACAGTGGGTGAACTGGCTGGCGTGATAAGTTACTCATACGCATCGTACCTTGAGTTCCATCAAATTGAACTGTCTTTGACTTATGTCAATCATTTTCCCAGGCTTCAGGCAGACGTGGAGCTATCCAAGAGGACTCTGTCTCTGAGATAGGATATCAAACACCTAACACACCCAGGCACCTTGGTGTCTAACATCCCTTCCTTCCTCCCTCCTCCTTCCTTCTTCCCTTCCTCTGCCCCTGATTACCCTGTTCCCCTGCTGATGATCGAACCCAGGGCCTCACAGGGTTCAATACACCTCAAGTACATCTCTGATCTATACCCCAGCCTGAATCTTTTCTATTTTCAGTGACTTCATTGAATTTTAGTTTCTTTTAGAGCTAAATAACTTCTTAATTTTTAAAAATTCTGTGTGCGTTGGTGTTTTGCCTGCGTATCTGCACAAGGGTGTCAGATTTCCTGGAACAGGAGTTACAGACAGTTATGAGCTGCCATGTTTGTGCTGGGAATTGAACCCTGGTCCTCTAGAAGAACAGATAGTGCTCTTAACAACTGAGTCATCTTTTCAGCCCCTTGAATAACTTTTTAACCCACCAATTCTTTCTTGGCTATTTTGGAGTTTGCCCAGACTTTCTCTGCTGATGTCCAATCTTCTTCCATTTTCTGTGGCTGTCCTAGAATTGATCTAATCTGTACTGAATAGAAAATTCTTGAGACATCTCCTGGCCCACTGATCAGTTCTTTGTGCCTAGAAATCAAGAAGGTAATAATGTTATTAAAATGTGATCTCCTTTGACCTGGACTTTGGAAATAATAACAACTTCATTCATGACTTGTCCCGACTCCCTGTGTTTGCTCACCACGTTAGGACTCCTGACTTGTAAACTCGCCTTTGACATTAATCAGGTTCACACTTCTTATTTCAGCTACCCAGGGCTTGTTCATGGTGGATGTGCAGTAAATATTGACCTAATGGACTTCATACAAATAATTTAAGAAAATATTACTTAGATTGTAACTAGAAACGGTGGAATGTTCTAGTCTTTTTGTTTGTTTGTTTTTTGAGACAGGGTTTCTCTGTGTAGCCCTGGCTGTCCTGGAACTCACTTTGTGGGCCAGGCTGGCCTCAAACTCACAGAGGTCCATCTGCCTCTGCCTGCACTACCATGATCTGGCGAATGTTCTAATCTTTAAGTTTTTATTTTATTTTTAAGATAAGGGCTCATGCAGCTCAGTCTGGTCTTGAACTCACTATGTGGCCAAGGGCAACTGGTCCTCCTGGCCTTCTGGGTTTACAAGTGCGGATCACATACTGTGTGCGGATTGCACCCTGGGTCTCTTGCATGCTAGGCAAGCACTCTCCTATCTGAGATACATCCTCGCTCCTGCCCCTCAGCCCTAAGATTGTATGGCTATATTTCATTTTTAATTGTAGGTGTATGTATGTGTGTGTAGGTATGAGTATGAGCACATGTGTGCCTGTGGAGTCAGAAGAGTGTGCCAGATACCTTGGAATGGGAGTCACGAGGCTGGAAATGGACTTGGTCCTCTACAAGAACAGTACAGGCTCTTAACCACTGAGCCATCTCTCTAGTCCTAGCACTGAGACTTTAAAGCAAGGCCTTTGGGATCTCTGTACCCTGAGCCTTGGGAGAAAGGGTGAGTGGGTGGGTAGGGAAGGGAGTGGGCAGCCCGTAATTTCCCTATGGGGAAGTGAGCTCCCTTGGCAGGGCCTGAGTTGGGTCAGTTTGTCCAGTCTCTTCTGGTTACTTTGAACACCCGTTAGTATTCCGGGTCCTCTCTCCTTCCCAACTGCCCCTCTCCTTCTACTCCAATCTTTTCTTGTCTACCTCCTTTTCTTTCTTCCATAGTGCTGTGGGTCAGACCCATAGCTGTGCACTAGGCAGCTGCTCTACCATGAGCTCCTTCCTTAGTTCCAGTACCGTCTAGATTTCTGGAGTACGTAATTCCTCAAAGGTTGGGGAAATACTTCTCTGTTTCCATCCCAGTTTATTTCAGTTTTGCCCATGCCTTGAGCCCTTATTAGCTGGTCAGGAATAGCATGGATGCTCACCTGTTAGGTGGCAGGCAGACACAGAAAGATGAGGTTCTATACGCAAGCATGGGAGCAGGTACTCTGCTCTGCCCTGTCACCTCTGTGTCCTTGGGGAAGCCACTACTCTAGGGACTTGTCTATTTTCCTTAGCTGTAAAGTGACACTTGGGATGACGTGCCATGGAGCATTCAGCTGTACTGGACTGGAGTGTATGCATCTGTCCCCAACAAGGGAAACTGAGGACAGGGTGGCTGGAAGCTGAATATGGGATGCAGAGCATGGTCCAGGGAGGCAAGTCCAAGCTTACCCCTTTGCAGACGGTGCCAGAACCCTCCCCAAGGGCCTTTACTGCCCCGTGTCCTGTGTCCACAGGCGGTGTTCTGATGAACCCTTTGTGCTGAGCCCCTCTTAGCAAACACCCTCATTCACAGGCACAGCCAAGTGGCATCCCCAGCCCAGCTGAAATCATCTGCCCTCATTCTTCTTTCTCTGCAGGGACAGCCCCCAGTGGTGTCCCCTTTCATGTCCTATGCCTGTAGTTCTAGAGAGCTAGTGCCTGCTCTGGGTTCCTGTGTCACCCCAGACCTTGGCTTCCTGTGGAAAGCATCTTCATCAGAAAGGATGGGGCCTCCAAATGTTTCACAGTTCAGTGTTCTGCCTTTCAAAAAAACAAAACAAAACAAAACAAAACAAAACAAAAAAAAAAACCAAAGACAAACAAAAACAAAACCCAACCAAACCAAAAAGAAAAAAAAAACTCTCAAAAAATTCCCTTTCTAGTCAAGACGGGACAATGGGCCAGATTTGCCCTCTGCCTTAAACGACGAGAAAGCAGGGAATGTGGATGAGATAACTATTTTCAGACATGAACCATTTAGTAGGTGATGTGGGGTGATGATTCCTTGTGGAAGGAAGACAAGTGTGGCCAGGTCTGTAGCCTGGAGAGAGTTCCCAGGGAAGGGACAAGTCCAGGAAAGCCAGCATCAGCCTGGGCAGAGGAATGGAGCTGAGTGCAGGAGGTTCAACTGGTTGCAATCCTTGGGAAACTGAGGTGGAGACTGCAAGGCAGGGAGAGACAGGAAAGGGTTTGCTGAGGTCAGTTAGAGCAGGTGTGAGGGCTGCCCAAAGCCACAGGAAGTTCCACCTTAATGGGTCAGGCTGTAAGACCCTTGGAGTGCCGACAGCCAACGTGGTGTCTTACTAGCCGGAAAAAGCAGGCTTTTCCTTCACAGGACACTGGGAAACCTGTGGAAGGCATTCTTCAGGGGCAAGTCAGTTCTAGATGAAGGCCATTCTGGTTTCAGGAGGGTTCAAAAGCATGCTTCAAAAGGATTAGTCTGTTTCCAAGTAACTTGACTTTATTCCAGAACAAAGCTCAAGAATATTCTTCAATAATATCAGAATAAGTCAGGGACGGCACACGCCTACAGCCCTGTTATGGTTTGAATCTGAAGTGTCCCCTACAGGCTCGTGTGTTTGACCACCTGGCCCCCGGGGCTTGTGGTGACCGCTTGGGAGGCTGTGGGGCCTGGTTGGGAGAGGCCAGTCATATGGGTGGGCCTTTCAGTGGTGTAGCCTGGCTCGGTTCTGGCCTGTGTCCTGCTACCTGATCTCCTAAGATATGAACGAATTGTGCCACAAGCTTCAGTCAGGACAGAATACAGCCTCTAAAAGGAGCCCCAATAAATCTCTCTCCTGAAGAAGTTCCTTCTGTGGGGATTTTGTCACAGAGACAAGAAACACAGATAATCTGAGCCCCAGCTTCTCTGGAGGGTGAGAGAACAGGATGCTTTCCTGCAGAAGTTTATAACCTGCTTTGGCAGCAAAGGCAAAACGAACAACAAAACCAAACAGTAGCAGCAACACGACAACAAATCTCTCTCTCTCTCTCTCTCTCTCTCTCTCTCTCTCTCTCTCTTTCTCTCTCTCTCTCACACACACACACACACACACATGCATGGACACAAACTGTCTTAATTGTCTAATTGAAGCAGAAGCCTCAATTAACAACTATTAGGATTGAAAATAATAGGAAAATCTGCCCATAATGAAGAGAAAAATCAATCAGTCAAAGCTGGCCTGGAAATAGCACAGATGACAAAAATCAATAGATTCGAACTCTATTTCACATGTACAAGAAGTAGAGGGAAGCAAACGTATTAAGACATACAGGGGCAGGCCTGGAGAGATGACTCAGCAGTAAGAGTGCTTCCTGTGCTTGCAGAGGAATCCCCAGAACCCACGCAGTACTTCACAGCCATCTGTAACTCCAGTTTCAGGGGACCTGATATCCTCTTCGGGCCTTCCCAGGCCAGACATACATGTAGTGTACACACAAACATACATGCAGACAAAATATCCATACACATAAAATAAAAATAAAGAAGATATGTGAAACGGGAGCTGGTGGTGCAAGCCTGTACCTTCAGGTACTCAGGAGGTTGAGGCAGGCAGATTCCAAGTTCAACGTCTACTCAAGCTACAGAACGAGTTCTAGGTCAGCTTGGGTAACTCAGGGAACCCAAGTCTCAAAAGCAAACAAAGAGGACAGAAGATGAGGTTCAGCAGTAGGGTGCTGGCCTGGGTGTGGGTAAAGACCTAGGTCAGCCCTAAGTATTACAACTAGAAACAAAACCTGCAGTGCGTGGGATGTTGTACTAGATGCGCTCAACAGTGGGCTGGACACTGAAAGAGAAAAGACAGTGAGCGGAAGAATAGTAATAGAAACTCATCCAAACCGAGCACAGAAACAGACTGAAGAGAGCCGAACAGAGCAGCAGTGAGCTGCGAGACAACATCCAGAGCCCTGGTATTTATAGATGCGGGGTTCCGGATGGAGAGAGACTAGTGGATGGGACAAAAAAATGTAAAGGATTCATAGTGAAAACCTTTTCAAATTTGTTGAGCTCTATGACTGAGGTGAACAAAGCCTGGTGAGAGCCAAGCAGAAGCCTCTAGACTCCTGGCACTTGGCTCCAAGCTGGCACACGCTCAGCACCTGGTTAGTGACAGAGCACACTGTGGCCCAACGGGGCTTGGTGCCCAGCTGTTACCTTTCTCTTCCCTCTCCCTGCTCTGGTTGCTTGTCTCTTGCTTCATTGGCCAGGGTTGTCCTGATACACAGGATGACTCTGAGCTAGAAGACGCTTCATCTTAGGGCTAGGAAGCTTGTCATCGCCCTAGGCTTTGTCGCTGCACGCCTCAGACGCTTCAGCCTGTGTGATGCTGAGTGTATCTAGGGATTTAGAGACTTGAGTTGAAACACCCTAAGTTTAGCTGGTCCTAGCCTCCCAGGACTCCCAGCTGAGCCCTCCCCAGGTATGTGGCCTAACAGAGCCAGATCCAGCATCACTTACTGTTAGGAATTTTTCCTAACGCGAGCTCTCTGCCGATGCAAAATCCCAATCAAGCCAAATCAAAACAAGCCAAATAAAAAAATATCCAGGTTTAATGGGATTCCTGCACTCTCAGGTGGCCCCGAGGGGGAACCGGGAGGCCAGAAACGCACCCACCAGGAGGAAGGAAAAGAGACCATGTGATCCTCTTTTGGGAGTTTCACTTAAATACCCTGTGGGAGTGGCATGCTGGGATTTGGAGTCTAGACTAATACAACTCTCAGGCCTGGGGGCTTGGGGCTATGTTCCCAACTTAACACTTAGAGCTCAGCCCTGCAATTCCTTTGACACAAGAGGTCAGCTAATTTCTTTGCTCCATTGAGCCACTAACTGTACCATGAGAACTGGATTCAATACTTAACATTTTTTTTTACATGTATGTGTTAGTTTTGTGTGAGTGCTGGGGTGAGAGCAAGGCCTGACAACGGTGTCTTGACCCAGTGAGCCATCTTGCCAGCCTAGGATGTAGTACTTTTTAAATCCTCTTCAAGCTTCGATAGCAGTTCCTGCACTTATCCTGGACTTTCTCTTCTGATACACCTTATGCTTGCTAATGGAGAGCAGAAGGTAGGCGGGTCTTGGACCCTTGGTCATAGCTGAGTTACTTCCTTCAGTGGCTCCCTAGAGTTTTCGGGTACATATTCAGACTCTTTACCTCAGCATACTAGACTCGAGTTTTAGACCATGGTCTCTGGAAACTCACAGAGTAGAATTGTGTTGCCCTTCTCTGCTCCAAGCCAAAATTCTAAGTAGGAAGGCCCGGGGCGGGTCCCAGGAATCAGCATGGATAATAAGCACCCCAAGAGATTTTACAAAAAGCATCTGTGTGGTGGGAGTTAGATCAGACTGCACAGAGGAAAATCTCCAAAGAGTGAAACGTACATGTGTGTAGACATTGTCCTTAGGCTGCCACCTGGGTCCCTTCCCTAAAAGGAACCAAGTTCCAGAGACAGTCTAAGAGTATGTCTAAGTAAGCACAAGCATATCCATTCTGTGTTTTGGGCAGATCCAGGTGACACAGAACTCCACAGAACTGGAGGGCGACTGCACCCAGGCCTCTGGGATATACTTCATGTCTTCAGGGTCCCTGAGATGTCCGTCTCACCAACCTGATAGGATTTAGACTCACCTTGAAGACAAACCTTGGCATGTCTGTGAAGGGGTTCCCAGAGAGCTCTGACTGAGGAGGGAAGAGTCACTGTGAGTATGAGCAGCACACCTGTGGTCCCAGACTGAAGAAAAAGCAGATAGCGAGCAGAGAACCAGCGTTCACCTCTCCCGCAGCAAAACCAGAATGGGATCAGTTCCTCACGCTCCTGCCACCATTCCTGACCTGTGACAGTCTGTTCCCTCAAACCCTGAGCCAACAGATCCCCTGCTTTTCCTTTCTGTTCCGTTCCATTCCATTCCTTTCCTTCCCTTCCTTTTCTTCTCTTCTGATGGGGTCTTACTATGTAACTGTGGCTCACCTGGAGCTTGCGATGGAGACCAGGCCCTGAACTCATAGGTTTGCCCGCCTTTGATTCTGGACTACCTAATGAAAACTGTAAACCACCGTGTCTTGACTACTTCCTTGCATAAGTTGCCTTTGTCAGGTGTTCCCTCACAGCAAGAAGAAAGGTCACCACTGTACACCGCCATGAAGGAGCTGCCCCTCTGCTGGGCCCTGCTTACCGAGAGGCTGGTCACCCTGTGTTGCTGTCCAGCCAAGGTCTCCTTGTTCTCTGAGATCTGAAGAGCCTTGCCCTGCAGGGAGTCTCCAAGCCGGACTCTCTGTGCACCTCCCCCCCAGCCTACGTTCCCCACCCCCAAGTTTATCTCACTCAGACTTTCCTGTCCCTCTGCTCCTTTCTGACTGTGGTTCATGCTATTCTCTGACGAAAGATCCAGTTCCAGGGCTGTCTGGAGTCATCAATATTCAGCAAGCAGTGGCAGAGGAAGCCAGGGCAGGAGACACACTGTCACTCTTTATTTGCAGTTTGGGTTCTCCCCTCCTGGTGGCTGTGGGAGGAGAGAACTGGAGGGACACCGCTGTCTCTAAAGCTATCTGGAAGGCAATGGGCCTCAACAGGCAAACACATGGCTGAGAGTGTCTCGGTATAGGCGTGACTCATCCCGCTAGGATGGAGAGATGCAATCCTATCTATGTCTTCCTATGGGGCTTGCTAGAGGACAGTAGGCAGAACTGGATCGGTGGAGCATGCCTGCCAGAAGCAATGGGCCAGGCAGGCTCCTCCCCACCCGTGCAGAGGGAGCAGGTGGCCTGGGCTGCAGGGAGGGGGTAGGGAGACCCCCCAGAGGGAGGGGCCTAGGAGAGGAAATTGAAAAAGCGAAGTAGGGGGGCAGCTTGGAGTATGTGGCTGGCCAAGCGGTTGTTTAATGAGTAAATGTGCCGGGAGCACTAACGCGCTGTGTTCATTCATGGTAAACTGCCTCTGGGATGGGGAGCCAGCTCAGCTCTGCGTGGAGGAAGCAGGGATGGGAGCCAACTTGGGGAGCTGCCTGGCTGCTGGGGCAGGGCCTCCCATGATGGGGTGGTGGGGGAGTCTTTGTCCTGGACCTGAGTTGCCCTCCTTCTTTCACTCTCTTCAAAGGAGAGGCCAGGCCTTGCCAGGCGTTGACAACTTGGCTTAGGGCCTGCTTGGAACTTAGGGCCAGGTTAGCCTGGAAGCTTCTAGTGAAGAGACTAGCTCTCAAGAGCCATATACAAAGTTGTTCTTGCACTCCCCCCCCACCTACTGAAGACCCCAGGGCATGTCGCCCAGTTAATCAACACTCTCCCCTTCCCCACATGGGTCCTGGCTTCCAGAAGCTCCTGAGATAGTGGAATCGGGCAAGGGGAGCATCACTGAAACAGAAGGTCAGAGGCTCCTTCAGCAGTTTGAGCGCTACCTGTGATGGGCCTACTAAGTGCCAGATGCTGGGGCAGGTGCCAGAGGAGGAAGAGAGGAAGACAGGGGGTAGCACTTTGCTCCTGGGGTGTCAGGAAAGGAACACAAGTGGGAAAGATTCAGGCGCTGAAGAGTGCCGAGGCTCTTGTGTTGGAGGCTGGGGATCAGCTCGTTTTCAGGGAAGAAAGGAGCATGGGTGGCCCTTTGTCCTCAGGCCTGGATGGTAGAAGTTCTTGATATCACACCACGTAAGGAACCTCCCGAGAAAGCTCCCTCCCCGAATTACTGAACTTGTGCTCAAGAGCCCATAGCTGGGATGGAGACCTTGTACTGTGATCAGCATGGTACAGAGCCTGAAAAATCAGCCATTCAAGTGTGGCATTCTGGCCACAGTGCCCTATGCACTATGATAGAGGAGCTACTGAAAATTTTTTATTCAGATTGGAAAAAAAATAATCCAAGGTTCCAGGCAGGTCACACGTCTCTAATCTTGTGGTGACTTGGGTATTTTACCACTGTGATGGGGACAAACTGCTGCCATGCTGGGCTTAGCCTCTGATCCCAGGACCTGTCCCTTTCTGCTTTTCCCCAAGGGGATGGGGGGTGGGGATGAGGGGTGGGGTGGGAGGCAACTCTGTAACAGCTCCACTAGGGGAGCATTTGAGTCCTGAGCGCCTCAGCCTCCTCCTTGTGCCCAGTTGTGTTATCCTCACATGGGATGGGGCCCTGAATCACGGGGCTCAGCCCACTAGGCGTTTCCAGAGCTTGTGTGCAGGTTCTGACAGAGGAGCGCTGGACAGGACCATCCACTATTGGGAAAAGTCATCCTCTTTGACTGAGGGCAAAGTTTTGAAAGGGACACACATGGAGCCGAGCAGGAGGACGGAAACACCCACATTGCCAATCAGATCACCCAATCAGCCCTGATGATCAATGGGTGACAGATGTCTCAAGCCAGATCTCCCTCACACTGGAGCTCAGCTCTTTAGAACCCCAGCAAGCCACAGCTGTCCTTAGTTTGGGGGAGGGGCTTTGCTTTTTCCGAGGTTAGAGGGAGTTCTGTCCCTCACTGGATTTCCTATTCACACCCACACCCCCAACTATGTCAGAATAAGAAAAACCCTTGCCCATGGGACTGTGAAGCCCAGGGTCCTATACAGGTGGTGGATAACTGAGTGGCGTTTTTCTCCTCAACAGGCTGTGTGCTCTGTGGCCTTTTGATGATAGGACCGAATATTCCTTTTTATCTGTTTCCACCTGTCAGATGTGGAGAAGGATGTTTAATGGATTTCCAAGACTCCTGGACAGGCCTGCTCCCCCACTGGTATACCAGTAAAGAAGCTTGGGTAGAACTCTCCCCCACCCCCCACCGCCACCACAAAGCCCAGCCAGGACTCTTGTTACTCCAGCTGGCTGGCTGGCTTCTGTACTCGGGAGAAAAAGAGCACTGCCATTTGGGGAGAGCGGGCGTTGAGGGAGGAAGACTAACCTGGCTTGGGGCTTTTGTGTTCTCTCAAGGTTCTGCCCTCAAGGTCCAAGGCTGAACAATTTGGAGAAGCAACCTGGGACCAAAAGCTTCACCAACAATTGACAAAGGAAGTTATTGGGGTCTGATGACCTCTTTAGCCATAAGGAAATCCTGAGGTCCCAGGGAAGGTGTGGCGGTGTGTATGTGTGTGTGGAGGGGGAGAATCCCTTTGGTCCTATGGGCCAGCAGCTGCGGGTGCTGAAGTGACTGCTCTAAATGTACACATCCTTGCAGAGAGAGAGAGAGAGAGAGAGAGAGAGAGAGAGAGAGAGAGTACAGAAGAGCAGGTCCAGCCTGCAACGCCCCTTCCCCCAAGTCCCTGGCGCCTGGGAGGTTGCACCTTTGAAACTGTATGCCAGCGGCTGGGCCTCTGCAGCGGCAGAGGAGTGGTGGGGAGGAAGCGGGAGGTGGTCCGTGCTGCTGGGGGGAGGGCGGGAAGGGGTCTGGCCCTGGATGTGTGCTTTTCGATTGATGGATGACTGCCGGGTGTGAGTGAGTGAGCGAGCGAGCGAGCGAGCGTGCGGGTGTGTGTGTGTGTGTGTGTGTGTGTGTGTGCGCGCGCGCGCGCGCGCAAGCGAGGTACGCGCGCGCGAGGCCTGCCCATTTTCCTCCTCGCAGCAGTCAGTTGGGAGCTGGAGTGAGCGAGAGGGAGACGCTGGCAGCGAGCTCCGGGAGAGGAGTCGTGCGCCCTCCGCTTAAGGCTCCCTTCCTGGATCCGAGCACTGACCTGGTCTCTGGGAGCATCTAGGTGCCACCCGTACCGCTAGGGCGCATTGCACGATCCCTCCCGGCTCTTCGGTGGCTCGGCGGGGATAGCACCTGGGGGCGGCCCCAGACGGGGATGGTCAGCGGCTGCAGCCGTCTGGCACGCGAGCGGATACTGTGAGGGCACCATGGCGCTGACGCCCCAGCGCGGGTCCTCTTCGGGGTTGAGCCGACCGGAGCTGTGGTTGCTGCTGTGGGCAGTCGCGTGGCGCCTGGGGGCCACGGCGTGCCCCGCCCTCTGCACCTGCACCGGCACCACCGTGGATTGCCATGGCACGGGGTTACAGGCCATCCCCAAGAACATCCCACGGAACACCGAGCGCTTGTGAGTACGGCTCCACCCGTCCACTGGGACTCCTCCCCGCCCCAGGTTGCTTTTCCACCCTGACGCATCGGAGGGCCGGGAATGGGTTGGGGGCGCAAGACTGTTGGGCTCCGTTGCCAGTAGAGGAGTCAGTGCCTTAGTAAGGTCTTTCGGGAGCCAGTAGCCAAGAGCGCAGCTGTCTCCAGGTGTCTGATTCAAAGGGCCCTGGACGTGTTGCCAGCCCATCTTCACACCTGCCCTTGCGCTCTGCACGGTGGCAGTCCCTTCCCACAGCACAGCATTTTATTCCTCCAGGATAACTGCGAATCGGTGCCAGAGAGTCTTCCTGGCACCCAGGAGAAAACCTTCCCACACACGCCAAGCACAGTGTCTCCCTTTGGACACTTGAGGCTTGGCTGGGTTCTGAGCGAGCAGGTGGATTTGGGCTCCGAGGGCTGGCTGCTTGGTACTACGGAGCAGAAGTTTCTGGGCTCTTATTCTACCCATTGTTTGTCCTTAATGCCTTGCTAATTCTTCCCTTAAAGGTGTCAACAACCTATCCCCTTCTTCTGTCCCCATTCCCAGCCTAGGCAGACAGACAATGGAACCCGAGGGCCTTGGGTTTGGGCCATGTGACATTCGGGACCCTGTAAGGGTTAGATGTGTCCTGGACTAGAGGCGAGAGGCTTGGAGTGAGGCTCAAGGTTGAAGATATTGACGGTGACAAGTCACAAAAACCACCATTCCTCTTCCCTTGTTCTCTTCTACTTCTGGATTCTTGAGGGAACTCCACCCTTTCTAGACCTGCCCAGCACGGTAGAGGCTGTGTTTACAGACCTATGTGATGTGTTTTCTTTTCCTGCTGAATGTGGTCTGTGTGAAGTCCCAGCATCTGAGGACACCACAGTAGTGTGAGGACACGGGTCTGTGGGTCTTGCCAGTGGATTTCTAGTCATTCACAGGGCCTTTGTACAGCTCTAGAGGTGACCACACCGGGAGATTTTCATTGCTACTTTGAAAAAGGTTGCTGCTGGATTTTTTGAAGAGGGTTTCCTCTTTCTTCCCACACTCCTGGGTGACTGCCATGAAGTCCAGAAAAGGTATACATATTTTGCTAACTTTTGAGCATATTTTCATGAGTCCCAGCTGGTCAGAGGCACACCCTGGGGAGAACTGTTTGATACATCAAACTCTGAAGTACCAAGGCCAGCAATTAGTGAGCATGCTTGCCCCAGACTCTTTTTGGTTGGGTTTGAGACATTCCTGTGACAGTTTTAGAGACTTTGCAATCTGCATGCAATCTAGTTGGGAACTGGTGTGTGTGTGTGTGTGTGTGTGTGTGTGTGTGTGTGTGTGTGTGTGTGTGTGTGTAGAAACTGGGGGTGGCACCAAACTGAGTTTCCTTGAGGTAGCCTCATGTACTTGGAGAGAAGCTAATGACCAAAAAATCTGGAGGATCTCTGAGGTCATCAGTCACCGATTGGCCTGTTCTTTCTGGACACAATTCTGTCCCCTGCTTTCTATAGTGGTGTGTTTCTCCTGCAGCTGCTCTCCTGGCAACAGCCTGCGCATAAGACACATGAGCCCCTCTCCTGTGCTTTGAAGCTGACTCTTCGGCATTCTTGTTTCCTGCTACCTTGAATGTTTAGGATAGGGTCTGTTTTGACTTTCATGAATCCTTTAGGCTTTCTTTAGGGGAGGGTTTGGTTTTTTTTTTTTTTTTTTTTTTTTTTGAGACAGGGTTTCTCTGTGTAGCCTTGGCTGTCCTAGAACTTGTTCTGTAGACCAGGCTGGCCTCGAACTCAAAGAGATCCACCTGCCTCTGCCTCCTGAGTGCTGGGATTAAAGGGGTGCGCCACCACTGCCCGGCTCTTTAGTATTTTATAATCAGTGAGATGAAGTGAATCTTGGGATAGAGCAGGGTTGGTGACAGCCCTGGTTTGGAACAGTTCTGTGAAATATTGGCTGTGTGTCTTTGGACAAGTTACCAGACTTCTCTGAACCTTAGCTGTTTTCTATCAGGAAAACGAGCTTGGGTTAAAATGGGTTTCTGCCTCCTGGGAGGATGGAAGGCACTGTTTG
The DNA here is from genome assembly GCA_004026605.1 of Ondatra zibethicus. NCBI lineage: Eukaryota > Metazoa > Chordata > Mammalia > Rodentia > Cricetidae > Ondatra > Ondatra zibethicus. The sequence goes on along the minus strand of PVIU01002444.1, from coordinate 86,139 downwards.
GAAGATACTTGCTAAGTAAAGGACTATCGGTAGCACAGGAAGAGACGTCTCATGCTCATCAAAACAGTGCCTACCCTGGGTGCAGAGACCCCAACAGAGAGTGAATCTGTCTCCTCCTTCAAAGGGCAGATGGTGTGAAGGACTGGACAGGGGACCGTTAGTTAGAAGATGTAGGGAGAGGCCAGGCTAGCCATGTGCTGGGCTGTGAGGACACTGGGCCAAGAATCCCCTTTTGGGGAGTGAAGGGGCTTCTCAGAAGATGGGGAGAGTTGTTAGGGTTAATGGGTTTTGTCAGCAGAGTGCAGGTTGGAGTGGCCGCCTGAGCACAAAGCCTGCAGCCAGGAGTGGCTGGCCTGGCGGCAATCAGTTCACATTTTCTCTGAGGCTGAATCACAGTGTCCAGAGGAGGCAGGGGTTGTAATGAGAGATTAGGAAGGGCCAGGAAAGCCTTTCTCCAGCCTCACATCGTCTTGGGGATGTCTGGGTGTGAGTCCAGAGTGAGCATCTTAGGGGAGTTGGATATGTGTGCTGAGCAGGGACTAGCCAGCAGCTCTCCAGGCTGGGAAATTTCTGCAAGGCTGTGTGTTTGTCTGCAGTCCGCTGCGCATCCTCGGCTGTAGCTCAGGGTCCCCAGCAACTTTATGACCATATATTCTATAACTCTGGGTTCAGACCTGTTCTCACAAGTGGGAAGAAAGTGCCCTGGTTTTCTGTGGAGACTTCTGGGAAGAGCTTGTGGAAGGCCCAGTGCTGTTGAGGAAACTGGTCCAGTCACAGAGGCTGAAGGCTGGGTGGACAGATGGGAAGGGATGCTAAATAATTCACTGTAGTGGAACAATTACAGTGAGGAGTAAAGGATGGGAGACCCTGCTGCCAAGACGCTGCAAGAGTCTTTGCAGGATCCAGGCTCAGAGGGACTCAGCCACTCTGGCCAAATGTTAACTTTCCAGCTTCCTTCCACTCAAAGCTCTTGACTTTCAGGGGGATTTTTTTAATGGTTTGCACTAGAGTACCCAGGAGTATGACAAGCAGGTTTAGCTTGTATGGACACTGCTCTACCTTACTGCCTTGGCTTCTGTAGTTTGGGCTTGTCACTGAGTCTCCTGTGGGTGCAGAGAGGGAGAGATGTCTGCTGAACCTTCCATGCAGTCATCCAAGGATGGAGGCAGGGCCCCTGGAAGGCCAGGATGCTGATTGCCATCCCCCCTGAGTCCCACCCCCACCCCCGTCTACCATATCTGTCACTTGTCAGTCACATGTGAGACCTGCTCTCATGCTGTGGTCTGTGTCCCGTGTCCTTTCTCTGGTTGGTCTGTCCGGTTGTAGCTGTGTACATGCTGCTAAGGTCCATGACTAGCCTGGGCTCCTCTCCTTAAGCTGCTGGATGGTCACATCCAAGGTTTGGGGAGCCTATGTAGAATCTATATAATGCTGGGCGGTGGTGGCACACATCTTTAATTCCTGCACTCGGGAGGCAGAGGAGGGCAGATCTCAGTGAGTTCAAGGCCAGCCTGGTCTACAGAGTGAGTTCCAGGAGAGCCAGGACTGTTACACAGAGAAAACCTGCCTTGAAAAACAAAACAAAACAAAAAACAAACAAAGAAAAGAATCCAAATAATGTTGGAACTGAGGCCAGGGACTGAGACCATGTCTGCTGTCAAGGCCTGGCTGGGCGAGCCACTCTGGGGTCCTACAGAGGACTGCTCTGAGCAGGGAGTTGGCCCTGGTGGGGGTGAGTCTCTTGCTCTCACAGGCACTGGTATGGTAGCCAGGGTGCTAAGTTTAGTGCTAGACTCTGAGCAGCTGGTACAGAGACTCAGCAGTGGTCCTTCACCTGCATGCGACCCTGCTGCCACATATAAAGGGGATAATGTCAGCTTTGCAGGAAATGTGCTGCAGTCCGGTGGCATGTGGTTGGTATCCTGCCTTCCCTTGGCCTGTGGGAATAATACCTCCTATCCCATAAGACCTTCCCAAGGATTTACTCATAATGAGTTTATGAAATGCTTCGTAATTCAAACGTTGGGTGCTAATACAGCGAGAAGCCTGTGCTGAAGGCTAGAAGGTTCAGGTGTGCTCGGGAGGTATTTGCTGAGGCTTGGCCACGCTTCAGGCCTCTCTCCCGGGCTCCCGCTACTCAGAGCATGTGGTCGTCTTATTTGAACAAATTTTCTTCTGCCCCTTGCAATTTGGATACACGGAGAAGGGACTCTGCAGTGTGGAGGGTAGTGATGGCATGACTCTGGTATCGCTTGTCTGGTGTTTTGTTAGTCTTGCTCTGCCTCTTGGCAGCTGGGGCGTCCTGTGGGGTTGCATTCCCTCATTCAACAGATCGCTGCTGTCTACTGAGCTCCCTGCGTTTTGCTGAGTGGAAGAAGAAACGGCCTCTCCCCGAGCTCCTGTCCAGCAGGGGATTGGGAAGAATAGTTGATAGGAGAATAAAGACATAACTGCAAATTGAGATAAGTGCTTAGGAGAGGCGCACCGCTTCGAATCCCCGGTTTCTTGCCTACAAAGTGGAGGTAATGATAGGACCTGCTTCAAAGGCTGGGCCAGAGGACTGAACTCGATAATAGGCAGAGAGGTGCTGCGTGCCTCACAGAGCCTGGCAGAAAGCAAGTGCCCAATAAATGGCATGATTATCATTGTTATTAATGTGACAGAGAGCTCCAGGGACATAAAAGGATTCTGAGACCACTCAGTGCGGGATCCCTGCAGTAACTACCCTCTTCTCTCACCAGGCAGTGGCTGCGAGCCCTGGACTACACCAGAATGCGTATGCTGTCCTTCCTCAGTACCACTTCTCAATGTGCCAGGAGCTGGCCCATGCTGCTGGAGGCTGCTAGGCAGAGGCGTCCATGCTCTCTTGGGGCCTGTATGGGGCGGTGGGGACAGGCGGCCCCCGCGTTATCGGGAGCAGACGGGCAGGCGTTTGGCGGAGTTGCCGCCTCCAGTTCTGTGCCGGCATTAGCAGCTCGGCAGGGCTCTTGCTTAATGGGATTTTCTTCCCAAATGCTGTAATTATCGCCATACAAATACTTATTACCCAGAGCAGATGACGGCCGGGCCTTGGGCAGTAGCCAGGGAGCTGGGCTGTGCTGGGGGTGGAGAATTGGAGAATTGGCTCCTGTTTATGATGGGGCTTGTCACCCCCTCCTCTCCTTTCTGGAACCCAGCCCGCGGCCAACAAACAGCTGTTGGGCACCTGCCGTGTGTGCATCACATCAAGAGAGGTCTGGGTATGGGCTGGTTCCTCTGGGAGCTTGCAGGGGGTGGGAGAGAAAGAATAAGTATGCAGGGACATCTGTAGGGACCGGGAGCATAGCAGCTTCCAGCACAGGCAGGCATCGCTGTGACAATGGCCTACTTTGCATCCTGGCTCCATCAGCTGCCACCTGGGAGACTTTGGGCAGTTCAGCGGTGCCTCTATTTCCTGGGACCAGTGATGACATTTTGCTCGTAGGGCTGTAAAGTTGACGTGAAACATCCAGCTAAAGGGCTTAGACTACTGCACAGCCTGTAGCCACGGTCCCGGCAGTGCAGAGATGAGGGAGATGGATGGGAGGCACTTGGCAATGACAGGGAGAGAGAGGTTGGGGCAGGGCTGGAGCCAACTGAGGGTTTGACTCTTGAAGGCAGGTGGAGTGGGGGAAGGGCGGGCACATTTGGGGAAACAGAGGTGAGTGCCATGGATTTGGGGTGAGGGGGGAGGAGCAGATCCACCCGAGGAGTGAAGAATTTTGTGGGTGAATTCTAGGAAAGCATCGGGTCAGGGAGCTGAGAAAGAGGAGAAGCTGCCAGGGTGTGTGCCTGCGTGTGCGTGAGTGTGTGTACTTGTGTATAAAAGCTTGTATTAAATTTTTGAAAAGTCAGTGGTTTTAAAATAAATCAGCAGAGCTGAGTAAACACCTCCTGAGTCCAATTGTAGATGATTTTCTTCGCTCACAAAGAGCCCTTGTGCTCGCTACAATTTTTTTGTTTTGTTAGAAAAGTTCCAACAGAAGGGTTAGGAACTCCTGTGTCTCCTTTAACCATACTCGGTTGTTCATTTCATTCTATTTCCTTTCTTAGATAAGTCACCCTCACATTTAAGATACACATGCTCAGATACAGTCTTTGATCAAAGCCCAGCCTAGCTTTGAACTTAGGATCCCCAGGACCGGACGGCAGGCATGTACCACCACATCTGGCCTCATGATTTTTCCTCCATTTAAAAATAGGCTGAAGGCCTATAAAATTTTAAGTATTTGTATATTTTCTAAGAGCAACAAATCTACCAAACTCAGAATGTCAGACAACACAATCCTGCTGTCCTGTAACTCACGGCCAGTTTTCATCAGCTGTTTTATCAACACTTTTCCAAGGTTCAGACTCTGACCAGATAGCATTTAGAGGTCATGGCTCTTCATCTTTAACTGCGGTGTCTTCTTTGCCTTTGTTCTTTTTGACTTTGACATACTGAGGACCATAGTACAGCTATCAGGCATTATATCCTTCAGCTTGGCTTTATCCAATTGTTCCTTAGGATTACATCCCATTTTAACTAAGAATTCTAAGTAAATCACATGTTCCCTTCTTTGTGTCCTGTGAAGAGACACACAGTCCTGGCATTGGTGACTTTTGCTCTGATCTGTAGGTACATAGATGTCAAAGTTGATCTGTTTTCTTCTGTGTTAAGTAATCTCTGGGAGACATTTTGAGTGTGTATAACCTGCTCTTCAGAACTTTGTCTGGGACTTCAGACTGAATGGCTGCATCTTTTCCTCACCATTAGCTGATAAGAAAGGATCTCCCCTTCTCCTCCATCTGTTTGTCTAGTTATAACAGACCTGTGTTATTATTTTACTTGTTGGAATCTAATTTGTTAATGTTAGTATTCGATGTTGAGAGTAGCTCAGATGTGGCTGGTGGGAGCCGGTGCAAGCCCATCTGCTGTCCTGTTGACAGCCCCTTTGAGCATCTGCTCCAGGGGTTTTGAGCTGAGAGGGGCAAGTATGAGCGGTGTTTTTAGGAATTCTGCTGCCTCGCTTTGGTGTGCAGGATAATCGGGATGGTGTTGGAGGGCAGTGGGGAGAAAGTCGATTATGTGATTTCTGTCACTGGAATTTTGTCATTATTGCTACAGTTTTATTCTTCGTTTAAAAAAATCTTTTATTTTTCTAAAATGGTTTTAGTTGAAGTAGTTGAATGAACGAGAAATTCAGATAGTTCCCACGTATGCTTCAACCAGCTTCCCCAATGCAAGCTTTATAACCACAGTGCAGTAGCCAATTGAGAACTTAACATAGTTATGATATTATTAACCAAGTAATGGGCTTTTCTCCTTCTTTTCACCCACAAATGGCCCCCTGAATCCCAGGGGTCTGCACTGTTTTTACTCACATCTCTCCTCAATCTCCTTCAGTCTAGGGCAGGCCTTTGTCCTTCTGGCTTTTTATAACCTTGACTCTTTGGAAAGATCGTTAGCTAGTTATTTTATGCAAAGTTCATTGCTTTGGTTGTCTAGTTATCTATCTGTCTGTCTGTCTATCTAGTTTTTGAGACAGAGTTTTACCATGTTTCCCTGGCTGGCCTGGAATTTACTATGTAGACCAGGCTGGTCTTAAACCCACAGAGATCACTTACCTCTGTCTCCCGAGTGCTGGGATTAAATGTGTGCATCACCGTGCCTGGCTTGTTCAGTATTTTTTATAACTTGGTTGAGCCTGTGCATTTTTGGCGAGAATGTCACAGGGGTGATGTGTCCTCAGAGGGTCTTATGGGCAGATGCATCCACGAGACTTGCTGGCTGGCTGACCTGCTTCTTCTGGTTAAAATGATGTCTACTAGAGCCCTCGACTGTAAAGTGACTTTTCCATATTCAGGTGCTAAGTAGCTGGGGGACTATGCAGAGTCCTGTGTTTCTTTAAAGTGTCAGCTATTAATTCAACATTGATTAATGAATCCTATCTTCAACAATTAATGCATAATTGTTATTTTCTTTTTCCCCAGTCCTTTATATATTTATTTTTAATTAACTTATTTTGAAATACAGACAAGTATAATATGCTCCCCTTTTTGGAGACAGGATCTCACGATGTGGTTGTATCCTGAAACTTGCTATGAGTCTAGGTTGCCTTCAGATTCATCACGTTCCTATTTCAGACTCCTGATGCTGGGATTACAGGCAAGCAGCATCGAGACTGGCCGCACCTCCTTAACAGGGTAACTTGCCTGGGGGTGCCTTAGATTTTTACTTTCCCAAGGGCACAAGCTGTTTGCCATGTATCATTCTATCCATCTGGAACATGATACTCAAGAAACATGTGTTTAATGAGTTCTTTTTCTTTTGAAAATTCCACTCCTGATGGGACATCTCATGGGTTCTGATCTTTGCCTTAGGAATTAAGGTCATAGAGGTCAACCGAGTAACAGCCCACAGAGACGCCCATATCCATATCCCGGGGACTTGTAACCCTACTACCTTACAACTAAACTTTGTAGATGGGGTCAACCAAAAAATCATGAGGCAATGGGGGGTGATCCTGGATCACCTGAGTGGGCTCAATGTTATCAAGGGTTCCTCTAAAAAGGAACGAAGGCCAGGACGAGACAGAAAATGTGGTGACGGAAGTAAGAAATTGGAGGTTGTTGAGGAGCCCCCAAGCCAAGGTCCACAACCAGTGAAATGTAAGGAAAGGGATAATGGCCTGGGGTGGCCAGAGGAAGCAGCACTGAGTGCTTCTGCTTTAACACAGTGAAGACGCATGGGACCCCAGAACTGTGAGGTGGTGGATTTGGGGTGGTTTGGGCTGCTAGGAATGTGATTATTTTTACAGCTGTGACAAATATCCTCAATCATCATAGAATTTCCGCAGGGCTGAAGCCCCACACAGAGAAGCCCACAGGCCCAGCCTGGGATAGACCTTTGACTAAGTACAGTCTAGCAGAAATTGTACACTCCCAGGCTCTTCCCTGACATACTGATTCTTCGGCAGAGGTGATTTCAGGAGAGTCAGATTTGGGGTGCACAGAATGAGATCTGGAAGCGCTGCTTGCTTTTGGGGTCTCCTAATGAAGAAAGTGTACCCTTTGAGGCCACAGGAGGACCGCTTCTAATCCTAACCCACACTGAGAGGATTCAGAGGAAGAGCTGGTGGCAAGGAAAGGACAGCACGTGTGGGAGGAGCTATGCTCTTGGTGATGAGCACTAGGTGGATCTGGAGAGGAGGATGAGGAGGGTAGGACCAGCAACCTTCTGGGGATGAGGGCAAAGGCAAGATGCTGGCACAGAAGGCCGAGATCACTGCAGCCTGGGTCTAACAGCTTCCGGGAAGATGTGAAGGCAGGCAGGAGCAGATGGTGGGGGTGAGTGGGTGGGAAGTTTGGGGAGGAGAGGGCAGCACAGAGGAAACAGAGAGTTGCCTGCTTGTGTTATAGCAATGGTGGGAGGAGGGCCATTGAGGGATGGGGCGGGGGAGGGCAGGCAATAGGTCAGAGAAGGGTGGATACAGAGATGTACCTTGATGGTGCCTGTGGTCGCCATTTACAGCCCTCATGGCAGACTCGGCAAAAATGCTTTCCAGCTTAATCTACTCTCTCCTCTTACTCAGCAGTCCTGGGAGAAGATGCCACTTTAACCAGCTTCTCAGAGAGGTGGAGCCATCTGCAGCCGGGACAGGACAGCTGGCTGCTCAGTGGTTGGCCGAGACTCCCCCAGTCATGAGGCTGTGAGATGTGTTTGTGTGTAGCTTTTAAATTTGACTGGAGCCTGCTGTTCTTCAGATGTTAATAAGGCCCGGCTCCCTTCACTCACTCAGCGGTACAAAGCACCTGTCAGTGCTTAGCACTGGGGCCTTGAGCCCACCCGGTTCCCCTGCTCCACCATTGATTCCTGCCTGTGCACATCTGAGGGAGACTCAAGTCACTAGCTGGCACAGAGAGGGGGCATCCCATCCAGAGGTGGAGGATGGCGAGGAGATGCTGGGGTGCAGAGAAGTTGGTTGCAGGTGGAGATCAGCCTCAGGGAGTCAGTGGCCGCTGGTGGGGAGTGACTGGAAGGCCTGGCGGCTATTTAGGTGGATCCTTGCTGCAGAGTGTGTGTGTGTGTGTGTGTGTGTGTGTGTAAGGGGGGCAGCTCCCAGCTCAGAGGAGGGGATTGCCAGGTGTAAGGTACCATCTCAGTAAAGAACCAGTTGAAGTGTGACTCTCAGGATAGAAAAGTATCCATGGGCTTGGATTTGCGTTGGAGCCAATCCCTTCACTCCTAATGGGATTGCTACCATTAAAAAAATTCCCAGACAGAAACTAACACCTGTTGGTGAGGACATCAAAGGAAGCAAGCTGCTGTTCAAAACAGAATGGCAATGTCTCAAAAAATTAAAAATAGAATTACTGGCTAGGCAGTGGTGGCACATGCTTTTAATCCCAGCATTCAGGAGACAGAGGCAAGTGGGTCTCTGTGAGTTTAAGGCCAGCTTGGTCTATAGAGCAAGTTCTAGGACAGCCAGAGCTACATCATGAGACCCTGTCTTAGGAAAAAAAAAAGAATTACTGTATGCAGTGGTTTGAGTGAGGATGTCTCCTATGAAGCTCACATAACTCAACACTTGGTCCCCAATTGGTGGCACTGACTAGGGGAGAATCTTAAGAGGTGTAGCTGTCTGGGAGGAATTATGTCACTGGAGGTAGGCTTGGAGAGCTCAAAAACTCTTTCTATGCACCTAGTTCCTGCTGATATGCCCGTTGCTCATATGATGGAACTGTAAGACAAATAAGCCCTCCTATAAGTAGCCTTGATCACAGTGTTTCATCATTTCACAGAAAGCAAGCTAATATACTGCGTGACCCAAAAGAATTGAGAGCAGAGTCTTGAAGAGAGCTACTTTGTACACTTGCATCCATGCTCATAGCAGCACTATTCCCAACTGCCAAAGGCCAATGGATGCGCAAGTGATAAATACGCCCAACAGACTGCCGTCCAGCCTCCATCGGGAGGCTGCCCTGCACACACTGCAGCTGATGCTCTTGGAGGACCTCTGTGCCCCGGCTGCTTTCACCGGCAGTGTTCCCTGGTTCACCCTGGGCTCATCTAGGAGAAGGCCCTGGGAGAGAATAGGTTGCTGTCAAGGCGCACACTCTGCACGTGGAATGTTCGGGATATGTCCACCTGAGGAATGCATATATCAAGTGGAGTGTGGGCGGGTTGCAGGGGGGGGGAGGCAGCAGGGAGGGAAACAGAGAACCCACTGAAGCCAGCACTGCCTTGACCAAGTCAAGGCAGATCCACTATGGCGTTCCAGAAAGCCTATCGAAACGTGTGTCATGTGCCGTGTTCGACCCTGGAAGAGGTGAGGGAAACAAACAAATAAAAAATGATCAAACCAGGACTGGGAGGTGGTGACACACACCTTTAATCCCAGCACTGGGGAGGCAGAGGCAGGCAGATCTCTGTGAGTTCGAGGCCAGCTTGGTCTCCAGGCTGGTTCCAAGGACAGGCGCCAAAGCTACAGAGAAACCTTGTCTTGGAAAAAAAATATTATCAAACAAATAACTTGTAGTCTCATGTGGGGGCTGTGACATCTGTTTAGGACTCCTTCAAACCACCCCTGATTTGGGATATGGAGTAGAGGGCGACTCTGTGGCTCTGGGAGAGGAAGGTTTGTCACCGGGAAGGGAAGGTTGGAACAAGGTAGGCCAAGAGGAGGGCAGGACTACCCAGGCCAAGGGGATAGCTGATTTAAAGACTGCCACAGGGCTCGGGGGCTCTGCTTGGAGTCTAGGGGCTGGGGGTTGGGAGTGCCTCAGGTAGGTAATGGGAGCTTATAATGCATGGTAAGGAGGTATTGTCTTGATTCCAACAGTAATGGGGGTATTAGAGTAATTCCAGGACTCACATGGGGATCAGATTCACAGCCCGTAAAAATTCCTCTTGCTGTGGCTGTGGCTTTTCCCAAACAGACTAGGGGAGAACCAGGATGACTGTGGGAAGGCCATTGGCACCCCTGCAGGGAGCTGGCACAGGCTGAAGGCCTGAGGTGGGCTTTGCAGGCAGCTAGGCCCACCTGCAGGTGACTTTCCAGGGTCTGTGGGCCTCAGAACTCTGGGCAGCGGTGAGGAGGCTCATCCCTTTCCTTATCAGTCCCACCTGATTACAGGCCTGGTTCCATTGTTTCCTTACCATCTACGGGCTGTGCTCCACTGGGCGAGTTGCTTCTCTATTTTGTGCCCATTCTGTTCTGCTGATGCAAACATCAGCAGGTTGGGAAGAACAGACCTGCTGCTGGGGGCTGTGAGTGCGATGGGACGAAGAGTGCTTGCAGCAGGTACAGAACATGAACCTCGTAGGAACCTGCAAGGAGGAGTGGCAGCTGTGGGCCTCAGTGGCAAAGCCTTGGGGAGAGCCCAGGTCAGCCTATATCCGGAACCCCTCTGAGCCCTGAGGCTAAAAGCTGCCCTTGTGGGCACACTACCTGCTGCTCTGACTGCAGTGGTTTTGGAGGGGTCCCTGCAGCATGTCTTCTGGAAGAGGGTCTCCATGGCAACACTCTGGGACTACCTGTTGGAGGATAGAGGCCCGGATGCTGTATTGTAGCAAGAGGCCATGGTTGCCTTGACGACTTTGGGAAGGTCACATCTCTGCTAAGGCCTATATGATGTTTCTAGGTTGCAGCTGCCCTCAGACATGGGAAAGAAAGGGGTTCTCCGTAGAGAAGGGTGACTTAGATCTAGTCAGTGAGAGTGAGGGTACATGGGGCAGACCGAGGCTGGGACAGCTGTCCAGGAAAGTACCAGCAGGGAACACTGGGAAAGAGGCTGTACTTGTGTTGTTGTGTGAGCCACAGTCCCTAGCCTTACCCATCCATTCCTTTTCACATGGTGATGGAGTGTTGGGTAGGAAATGAGGAGGAGGGACTGGCTTGAGGTGTGTGTCCCAGTGTGCTTACTGGCTGGGTGAAAAGAGAGACATGCAGGTGCCAGACATAGTCAGGAATTCCTGCCTGCCAGTCCACCTCCACACTACTTAGTGGGAATTCTGTGCTCTGGGCTTCCTGAGTTCCATGTTGGTCTGTCTCAGGCAGACAAGTCCTAGCGTTTGTCTTTTCTCGGTTTGGTCAGTGGCATGCTGGGAATACACTATAGTCAGCTGCCTTAAAAACAAGGAACCCCAGTGCGAGCCCATTACCCATGGTGTAGCAGAAATCAGACGCCTTGAACCAGACCAGTGACTCATAACAGTGAAGTTACAAGTAAAGATGCCTGAACTAAAGGGTAAACTGTGACTCCCTGTGTCACATTACAGCTTCACGACGAGATTCTTCTTTTTTATTTTTTATCTTTATTTTTGTTTTCTTTCATTTTTCTTTTTTCTTTTAAATTTGGTTTTCTTTGGGGGGGTTGCTAGGGCAGAGGGCAGATGTGAGGGAATGGGGAGATAAGTGGGATTGGGATGCATGATGTGAAATCCACAAAGAATCAAAAAAAGTTTTAAAAAAATTGGTCTTAGCAAGTTTATCCGAAGCACTTGTAAGGTTATCTCAGCTAGATAAGCATTGTATCCAAAGAAAACAGACTCAAGAGAAAAATATTCTAGAATATCCTCGGGGACTGTCCCTGTTCTATCCTCTATTAGAGATATGTGGTTTTCATTTTTTCTTTCTTTTCCAGGAACTTGAAAAAAATATTCACACATCACTAATTTTTAATTAAACATTTTTCCCATTTAAAAATTTTTAAATGAAATCAGTTGGATACTATATTGGATTATGAAAATTAAAGTGCAGAAAAGTGAGCTGAAAAGATACTAAAGTCATCCTATTTCTAACCACTTAGCAGTTAAAGCTATTGCCATGTGGCCCTAGGCTCAGTGCCCTCTGTGCACAGATCTGTGTATGTGTGTGAGTCTGCAGGGAGAATATACATGGCTTTCATGGAATACAGGCTGTTTTGTGACCTGGTGCCACATTCCATGTCGTGGCAGCTCTCCTTTGGTTCTATGGCTGACCATTTGAGTTCTTTTTTTTTTAAATATTTATTTATTTGTTATGTATACAATATTCTGTCTGTGTGTATGCCTGCACTGCAGGCCAGTAGAGGGCACCAGACCTCATCACAGATGGTTGTGAGCCACCATGTGGTTGCTGGGAATTGAACTCAGAACCTTTGGAAGAACAGGCAATGCTCTTAACCACTGAGCCATCTCTCCAGCCCCTGACCATTTGAGTTCTAGCAGTTACTTCTGCTGCTGTGCTACCATAGCGTGACCTAGAGAAGAAAAGTTGTATTGCAGAAGGTACAGATTGGTGGCCTTTCCAGGAAAGAATGTTTAGATCAATAAGATAAATCCTTGGCATTGATGAGAGCCCCTGTCACATGGAGAAGATACTTCTCACAGCAGTTAGAGTGAGGAAGGGCTTGGTCTGGGTCGTATGTCAATGTTCTGGCAACTTGGAGCAACACTGAAGCCCCCTCTGATCCTACTATAAAAGAGACAGGAACAGAGAGTCCCAGGCACAGAGAGTGATGGGTTAAATGAATTACTGGCTTGTCAGCTTTGATTGACAGCCTGGGCCCTAGGGTTAGAAGGTCATGGCTATGGGTTCTGTTATCTCTCAGTTGTTTTCCTTGGGAGCACACCCAGCACTGGAGAATTGTCCTTCCCTCATCTTTCAGATGGTCATGGTGGCAACTCAGGTGAGCACGTAGGTTCCTGGGGCATTGTCTAGACCACATAGCTCTCAATACAATCCAGGACAAAGTGTCTTGGGCTTGGTTTGAGCTCATGGCCATGCCTGGAATTTTTGGTCACTATTTGGTTAAGTGAGAACGATTTACAGGTAAACATGGAATGTGTGTATGTGTATATGTGATGTGGGAGGTCCTTCTGTATATGTGTTGCTTTTATTGGTTAATGAATAAAGCTGCTTTGGCCTATGGCAGGGCAGAATATAGCCAGGCTGGAAGAGATATATATAGAGAGGGTAGGTGGAGTCAAAGAGATGCCTAGTAGCTGCTGAAGGAATCAGATGCCAGAACTTTAACCGGTAAGCCACAGCCTTGTGGCAATACACAGAATAATAGAAATGGGTTAATTTAAGATATAAGAGGTAGCAAGAAAGATGCCTAATTTGTTGGCCAAACAGTGTTGTAGCTTATTTAGTTTCTGTGTGGTTATTTGGGTCTGGGCGGCTGGGAAATAAACGAGCAGTCTCTATTTGCATGTGTGTGTGTGTGTGTGTGTGTGTGTGTGTGTGTGTGTGTGTGTGTGTGTGCATGCACGCACGTGCACATATACATATATATATTGGGTGGGGCATTTAGGCTGATGAAAAATATGCAGGTGATGGTGGCAGTGGTGGGGAAGAAGAGTGTGGCTCCTGCCTCAGGGATGGATTAAATGCTGGTGTTTTGCGTGTGTGTTGTTGAGTGTGTGTTGCGGTGGCTCAGACAGTGCAAGAACTTTCTGGAACTGAAATTTTTCAGAGAACTCTCCCTTTGGCATGGCCTGGCTTCCTGAGGTTGAGCAGATCCTTTGGGAAGAGGAATTGCTGGATGGAGTCTGAAAGAGCACTAGGAGGCAGGGTGGAAAGGGCCATATGGCTCCTGACGTGGGGTCTGTGTCTAGCATAACGATGAGGATTCAGGTCAGAATCTGTTCTCGTTTCTGCAGGTGGGCCAAGGAAAGGGCAGACATGACCTTGGAAGGGAGGACAGGGCAGACAGCCAGGGTGGTGTGAGAGGAGGAGCCACAACATCAGTAGGTCTGGCCTCTGGGATAGGACATCAGGCTCCTTGGCCTAACTGCCTCAGGAATGGCCTTATGGCTCCTATATGAACCCTTCACTGGCTCCTTGCTTTTTCTCTGCTTGCTTTCTCAGGCACTGTGTTTGCTTAGATCCACAGCCCCCAACTCTTAGTCTGTCTCCCATTCCCCTCAAACTCGGACTGACTGACTGACTCGGTGGCTTTTCCTTGAGTTTGCTCCATGCCTCCTCCAGGCAGGCCTTTCTTGTCTTGTGGTACTCAGCTCAAGTCTCACTTCCTCAGTGTTTCTCCTGCCAGCATAAGGCACTGCCGCCCATGAAGATACTGCAGTGTCCCCAAGGGCAGTCATGGTCGTTCCCTGTTTATGCTGGTGTGAATCCTATGAGGCTGGCACAATTGGCACCCTTCATTTTATGAGTACGGAGTCTGAGGTTTGGTTAGGATGACCCAGAATGCCCCCCACCCCCAACCATGGGCTATTTCCAGATTCTCTCCTCTGTGACTTCTCTCTCCATCTGGGTGAGTCCCCAGAGCAGAGTCACGTTTGCGGGTCTCTGCAACCCCCAGCCGCGTGCCATGTTCATAGTTCCTGCTGCAGGAATGTGGACTGCATAGAGGCTCAGGCCTGCTGGGCTTCTTGGCTGGGAGGGTGAAGGGGTGCTGAGGTAACCGGCTTGAGCTGAGCCAGGTGGAGGGGAGTCTGAGCTGAGCTCTGGGGGCCCAGACCACTAAGCTCACCACTTCCTTTTTCTCCTTTCTCTGCCAGGGAGCTCAATGGCAACAATATCACACGGATCCATAAGAATGACTTCGCTGGGCTCAAGCAGCTTCGAGTGCTGTGAGTATGGGTTGCTGTCCCCCTCCTGGTCTGCCTCTCTCCTCACTCCCTGCCTTGGGTCTCTAGATGGAGTTCTGGAGGGGAGGTTGAGAGTCACAAGCTAGCCCAGGCCTTCTGTTGTGGAGTCAGGAGCCTCCTGAGTGGATGGAGGGGGTGATGCTGAGCGTCCTGACCCAGAGAGGCTACTGCCTTTCACGTGGCTGAAAAGAATGGCGGAGGACTTGAATGAGGCAGTCTTGGCCCTTTCTATCTCTGGGACTGAAGGAAGAGCAGGCAGCATGGAAAATCTACAGGTCCTCTGCTTAGTTCAGCTTGCTCTGGTGGAACACCAAGGGCTGGAACCTAAACTACAGATAGGCTTTGCTCAGGTTCTGGAGGCTGAGATGCTGGATCAATCCTGACCAGGCATCTGTCTGCTGGGACTTCACATGGTCTGGCTCCATGAGCACACAGAGAGGACTCACTAATCCCTGGGTATCAGGGCTCACTCAGATTACCACATCATTTTCCCACTGCCCCTAACAGCCTTGCCTCCAAAACATCATACAGGGCCTTAGATTCAACATATCGGATGAGGGGTGGAGAGCACAGTGCATCAGATGGTGGGGTGGGGAATGCAGCGTGGCCATCATCTCCAGTGATCTCAGAAGGATTCCTCAGTGAGGCCGCAGGCCCTGGCCAAGAGGGTGATGAGGGGGACAGAAGAAGACAGGCATGACTTCACTCAGCTGTCCGAGTGGAGATCCTGGAAGTGGCCAGTACTGCCCTGTTAAGCAGCGGGCCATCCATAGTGCCTGCCAGGCAGGGCAGAGGTGAGAGGCTCGTTTGGGGCCTCCATCCCTCTGTGCTCTGCTGATATTGGGGAGCAGAGGCAGCCTTGGCACATAGGGATCCGACCTCACCCCCTCAGTTAGCTTTGGAGGCCCTGCCCCGTCTGGCTGGCAGGAAACTCACCATCACATGTGAAGAACCCCTTAGCTCCCACTCAGGATAATACAAGGGTTCAGAACTGCACACTTCACAGTTCTGGGGGGCCTTTGGGGTGAGTGGGGGGACCTTGTGGATGATCCGCTTTGAGGCTGGGGGCAATGAGTTCCTGGAGTCTTTGCTGCTCCAGAACCGACCCACATTGACCAAAACTTTCCTCTTCCCATTCTGGGGAGTCCTCCTCTCTTCCTGGAACTCCTCCCATAGGCCTCTAGCAGAGAGAAAAGTATACACCATGCTTCAAACCCTGTCCGAAGCATGCAGGGACATGCAACCCATCTGCTTGGGAGTGGAGAGGGGGAGAGAACGCAGGAGAAAAAGTACTTCAGTATCTCCAAAATGATCACGCAGCATCCCATCTCTTGGTGAAAATGCTGCCCACCAGTCAGATGCTCCGAATCAGAGCATGTTGGTGGGGAAGTTGCAGAATCCCATGGAGCCAGGTGGTTGCTTGGCCTGGGCACCTCACTCCTTTTGTCAGCAGATGGGCCTAGGCGGACTATGGTGCAGACAGTGAGGGTGTTGTCTGGCAACTAGGATTCTTGCTTATGTGTGTGGGCTCTGCCCAGTTGGTATGACTTTCCTCCACCATGCTGGCCATGTCTCTTGGGCCAAAGGACAGCATGTGCTCTAAAGCCTAGCGCCTTCGTCAAGCACAGCTGTGAGCATTGGCACTGTGCTGCTCTGCCAGCCAGTTTGCTGTGGAACCTGAGCCGGGGAATGTGTGAAGTTGTGACCACTTCAGTTGGAACTAGGATCTACCTGGAGCCTGGGAAAGGCTCTCGTCCCACTTCTGAGCCCACGTTGCTCTAGTAAAGTTTGTTGGGGTTCCTAGGAACCCTTGTTTAGCACCCTATAGTTCTTTTGTCTCTTTGTCTCCCAGGCAGCTGATGGAGAATCAGATTGGAGTGGTGGAGCGTGGAGCTTTTGATGACATGAAGGAGCTGGAGCGACTGTGAGTATAGGATGTAGGCTGGGGAGTGTGCTGGGGTTGTCACAGAGGGGCTCAGCAGGCCTGAGGTGGGGGGTCCCAGCCTCACCCTGTGTCAGCAGGCCTATAGCCTATAGTAAGGACTGAGGTGGTGGAGGCAGGGTCCCAGCTTCACCCTGCCTGATAGTGCCTTGTGAGATGCTAACAGAGAAAAAATAGAAACCAGCCCCCGTTCCCATCTGCAGTGTACTCCCTGCTGTTAATCAGAACATGTGATGGCAAAAATTCATACAACGAGAATTCCTTCCACCCATCTTTCCTGAGGTGTGGCTGCCATTCATTGATTTTGGATTCATAAAGGAAGTCACTGGTGTGCTGAGCAGAACTATTAGGAAAGCCCCCTGTAACTAGAGGTTTCTCTCCCACCCACCAGTTCCCGAATAACCACTCTGAGGCTTAATGTTAATTACAAACTGTTTGGCCTAGTAGCTCAGGCTTGTTATTAACTAGCTCTTACAACTTAAAAATAACCCATTTTTATTATTCTATATTTTACCACGAGGCTCATGGCTTGTTACCTCACATCTTGTTTCCCTGGCGGCTGCTGGCATCTTCCTAATTCCACCTTCTTTTTCCCTTTGTCTTTGCTTGGATTTCCTGCCTGGCTCTATTCTGCTTGGCTGTTGGCCAAATCAGCTTCTTTATTAACCAATGTTAATAAGACATATTCACAGCATATACAGAAGGGTGTCCCACATCAGTCCCCGAACCTGAGGCTTGCTATCTTAGTTTCAGGACCACAGCACAGCAATGAGGAAGCAGAGACATACTCAGGGTTTCATGGCTTGCTTCTGAGTGGGGCTTTCAGTTTTGAAACCGGGTCTTGGTGAATTTTCTGCATTTCACATTGGTGAGTGAAGATGGGGGCAGACACTCACCCCTTTATTGTGGTCAACCATTTGGTCCTGCAAATTGCAGATGTTGGTTGGGAGAGTCCCAAAGGTCATGTTCTTTGACCAGAAAACTGGCTAGAAATTTATAATTCTGGGTATTCTTTGTAAATTACCAAAAATTAAAAAGAGCCATTTGGGTGGAGGTAAGATACGTCAAGACTGAAACACCATCAACATCCCTGGGATGTGCTCAGAACGTGAATTAGTCAGAAAGGCAGAAACTGATGTTTGTATAAATAAAATCAGAGAACACACGCACGCTCGAGAGATAGACAGAGACGGAGTGTCAAGAATGTCGTAGAGGAGGGAGAGCAGTTGAGACCATTAGCTCTTATAATGCCCAGAGGAGAGGCAATGGGATACTTCTGTTTTGTTCTTTGTGCTTCTTTTCTTTCTCTTTTCCCTTGATTTTCTCACAACGACTTTCTATGGCAATTACAGCTAATTCTGAGTGCCTTCTGCTGCCAGGTGCAAAGTGAAGCCCTTGACCCTGTAGCACGTCATCTAACCCAGAGATAATGCTCCTGCAAGTGGCATTCCACAGATGAGAGACCAAGGTGCCCAGAGGCTAAGCCGCATGTGCACTAGAGGGGATTAAAACCAGATTGTTTTGCCTTCAAAGCTTAGACTCTTAATGAGTAAGACCTAATTACTCTCTCTCCTTTCATTTTTATGCCAAAGAAAACAAAACATTAAACAAAGAGAAAAGGCATGTTTGCCGCATTGTCTTCTTGCAGCCCAGAAGATAACCCCCCCTCAGCACCCGCCGCTGCCGCCTTAAACTGAGCAGTCAGTCATCCAGGGCTAGGCCAGATGTTCACTCCTGGGTTTGCTTTCTTTAAAGCCCTTACAGTAAAATACCTGCTCTAAGAGCCTGGCTTGGCTCTAATCCGTCCCACCCACCTCTGGTGCTGCCTGGCCTTGGAAGAGAAGGTGGGAGGGGTCTAGACTTGACAAAGCCTGGCCCTGCGGCTGCCACCTGAGGCTTGGCAGAGCCTTCATCTCGGTCATGACTTGTCATTGCATACCTTGTCCCTTCTGTCCGGTTCAGCTCTGTTTCTCTGGGCTGGGTCATCAGCCACTCCACAGCAGGCAGTTACTCTGTCCCTAGGGGTGTCAGGTATGCACTGTGCACCCCTTAAGTGAGCAGCCAGTGCAATGGCCATCTGCTCTGATTTGTGGGAGACCATGGGGATTGGTTTGTGAAAACTGGTGGAAGTGGGGGGGCCAAAATAAAAACGCCCAGACTGTGAACATAGCGTTTTCAATTAAAATGGAAATGTGCGTTTATTGGCCCCTTTCCCAGCCTCACCCCCTCCACCCCCATCCCAAGAATTTCTCTATTCCTTTCAGTATGAGACAGTGACTGTGGTACTGTATGGCTTTATTCACTCAAACCACACACCCAAACCGGATATTATTTTTTTGTTTGGGTTTCTTGAAGGTAGAATGAGTTTTCTTTTCAGCACCTTGGAAGCAATTTGGGTTGAGAATTAATCTTTTTACTGAATTCAACAGTCCTTCAATTGGCAGCTTTTCTTTTTTTTTCCCTCTAAGGTCTTTCCAAAGCAGCCAATGTAATTTTCACATAGATGACTCTCTTCCCAGTGCCATTTCATTTATTTGTGAATGAATTTGATTGAATCGCATAATCCTACTTCTAAGTACCTGTAGTAGCATAAGCAAATTTGAGAGCGGACATAGCTGGTTCTCCCAAGTAGTTGGGAAAAGTGTATGCAGAAGTCGGAGTGTGAGGTCCTGGTAGTCATAAGGCCTGAGCCATGGCTTGAGCTGTCCTGTTGCATAGTGGTCACAGTCATGGAACATGCTCAGGTGCCTGGGAAGTCAGCTATGCAGAAGTTAGCCGGGATGGGAGCTGCAAAAAATGTCAGCTTCAGAGGCCTATATCAGCCCAGAGATGCTTGCATAAACCACTTCCCTCTTGACTCTTAAGAATGCAACTCAATGAAGTCAGCAAGTATCTGATAAGAACCAAGGTATGTGGCAAGATGGCGGCATTAAATGTTTACTCCTGGGGTTCTGCAAGGAGGAGGGTATGTCCTTGGGTGAGAGCATACCTTTCCAAGATAAGGAAGACACAAGGAAGCCCACCTTTCCCTCTGTTTCTGTCCTATGAGGGGAAGGCAAGGAGCATCTGTCTTGGTGTCAGGAGTTCAGAAAGGCTAAGTGGCAGGAAGCCCTCAGCTACTGTTATCCTTCTGAGGTACCCATGTGCCTCTGACTGTGGTGGCCACTCCTTTAGCATCCTTTGATTTTCAGTATAAATTAGTCATTGAATTCCCTCCTCTTCCCTCCCCCTTCTGAATGTTCTTAAAGATTGAAGCCAGAAAAATGAGAAAGTCTTGGGGGAAAACAAAACAAAACTAAACCTAGCAATTACCAGGCAGTGTAAATACAAGATTAATTTATTGGACTGGGGATAAGGGACTGGGAGAGATCCAATGTCTGCTCTTGTTGTTTTAAGGCTTACATTGGTAGCCCCTTTTCTTCTGAGCCAATGATGTGTTTCCCTCGGAGCCTGCCCTTTAAAGTCAGTTTCTTCCAATCCGTCTCCTAAAGCTGTAAATCTGATGTCTGTCCTGTGCTGGAACATGGTGGTCCCCAGTGTGGTGACAAGGGCTTTTCGCATGTATCAGATGAAAGACGACCTCAGAGGAGGTAACCATAGATGAGTTCCTACAGGCTGCGTGGAGTTCAGTCTCTTCCTGTAAGTCCAGAAGGTTTTTTTTTTTTTCTGAGTTGGCTCATGGTTAGTCAGTGAGAGAATCACTTGGGGACCTCTGTGTAACACACCGTGCGGATGCTTTGCTGGAGACTGAGTTGCAAGAGTCATCTTTTTTTTTTCTTTTTAAATATTTATACTATCATCTGTTCTCAAAAGTTAAACATCATTCTTTGCTGCATTCTAGACCCTGGTGTTAAGGAATTAGCGGCTTTAGTTTGGAACAGCTAGTCTTCCCATGGCAGGTCTGTATCCCTTATGATGCTCGATGCTCTAACTTCCCATAAGGCAGATGCCAGACCCAGACTTCTGGCTCCTGCCTGTGTGTACAGTGCTGGCCCCAGAACAGCAATTCTTGACCTATGGGTCACGACCCCTTTGAGAGGGGGCAAACTACCCTTTCACAGGGGTGGCATATCAGACATCCTGCTTATCAGATGTTTACATTATGATTCATAACAGCAAAATTGCAATTATGAAGTAGCAGTGAAATACTTTTATGGTTGGGGTCCCCACAGCATGAGGAACTATATTGGAGGCTTGCAGCACTAGGAAGGTTGAGAACCACTGAGAACCACTACCTAGAAATTTGAAAACTATGAAAGCACTACCTTGGGCATTGAAAATCAAAGCATGGCTGGGGCACAGCTCAGTTCTAGCACTTTCCTGGCATTCATGAAGCCTGGGTTTACCCCTCAGCACTGAGATAAAACCTCTGCTGTTTGGCAAGGAAAAAACTGCTGAGTAAGGGGCATGCTAGTATTTGAGTATCTTTTTTTACTGTAATTTGAGTTTTTTAATTTTGATTTTTAAAATATATTTATTTGCTGTTCTGAGACAGGGTCTCTCTGTGTAGATCTGGCTGGGTTCAAACTCACGGAGATCCGCCTACTTCTACCTTTGAAGTGCTGGGATTAAAGGTTTGTGTCACCATGCCTGGCACCTGAGTTTTTGTTTGCTTTAAGCAAACATTTCTCTGTCTCTGTTTGTCAGTCTGTCTGTATCTATCTATCATCTATCATCTTCCCCCCTTTTTAAAATATGGTCTCAGTCTGTCCCAGGTTTTAGAACTCATTATGTAGCCCTGACCATCCTCAAACTCATGGTGATCCTACTGCTTCAGCATCCCAAGTGTCGGGATTAGAGGCATGCACTTCCATGCTCACTGAGAGCATTCATTTTCAATAATAACAATGATAATAATAATAATAATTTTATTTTCATTTTAAAAAAAGGAACCAGAGAAAACAATAAAATAAAAACAAAAGAAAAGCCCAACCAGCTAGACAAACAGAAACCAACACTGCCTAGGCAAGCACAGACCAAACATTTAAGCTCTGCAATGTTCGTCCACCCTTCCTCATTAGGACAAGGATACAACTCACAGCCGGGATTGTCTGGGGATCATGAGGGGATAAACAAAGAAGGAAGGTCATACTTGCTGTTTAGTTGAAGGCTCATCCCCTTCTGGTGCTATATAGCCCAGTGGCCACTCACACTGTGTCTTAGGGAAGATGTCTTGGGGGCTCTGCTCTGGTCCTAAAGACTTGGAATGCAGGGCTTTCTGGCATGTGCGGCCATCTCTGAAACACTCACATGACTCTTGCCTCTCCTGTTACCTTTTCCAGGCGACTGAACCGCAACCAGCTACACGTGTTGCCTGAACTACTGTTCCAGAACAATCAAGCTCTATCCCGACTGTGAGTTACACACGTGGGTTGCTACCCACCCTGTGGGGCGTGCGGGATGGAGTCAGTGGCCTCGATCTTGGGCTCGTGTTTCCGCAGGCAGGAAAGGCTCCAGGTCAAAGGCCAGGCCTTTCTATAGGAAGTCTGTGTGGGGCACTTTTCCAGGCAAGAGTTTGAAAGGATCCTAGTCCAGCTGCATGTGCTGGTGGCAGGGTGTCACAGGGAACAGGCATGTCTGCGACCATGCCCACAGTCTGTCGTGGACATTTTGTTGTTGTTGTTTTATTTTTTGTTTTTCCGAGACAGGGTTTCTCTGTAGCTTTGGAGTCTGTCCTGGAACTCACTCTGTAGACCAGGCTGGTCTCGAGCTCAGAGAGATCCGCCTGCCTCTGCCTCCTGAGTGCTGGGGTTAAAGGCGTGCCTACCAGTGCCCGGCTTGCTGTGGACATTCTTATGCCCTTGTCACTGCCCTGTGTGCCTGTCTTGGGTTGAATGTTTATTCATCCCACTAAACCCCTTTGAACCTGTTTCTATTTTCAGCTCTGTCTACCTTGAGGCTTATGCGCTCCGCGAGTGTGTTTATTTCTGATGCTGTAAAGCCATAGCTTTGCTGGATGTCAGTGCACTTCTTCTAAGCATAAAGGATACAATACTGCCTACTTGTTGCTCTATGAGTCTCCATGTTTTTGAGTTGTTCTACCGTCTATTTTGTTTTGTGGGATCCGGAGTTGGATGGACCTTTGCGATTTACTAAGGAATCTCCAGCGCAGCCCCCCCACCCCCAGCCTAGGCTCTAAGTTTGGTTACCTCTATGACAGGGAGTTCATTATAGGACTGCTATCTTGCATTTCAGAAAGTTCTTAACTTTGAGCCTTCCATTTGCTCTCTTTTTTCTTAATTTTTTTTTTTGCAACTGCTTAGAGCAACTATGTCCTGTTGTTTGTTTTCTAGAGGGTTTTTCAAATTTTAAATTGGGAGATTTTTGAGTCCTCTTATTGGTGGGTCCTCCGCATGGGATGGGAGGCAGTCTGGGAAACAGTACATCAAGGGTCAGATGGTCCTGGGTTTTTCAGTGTGATTTTGGTGGGAGCCAGCATTTCTTCCTTTGTAAGCTACCAGCTGAACTGGGGTGGACACTCATGCTGGAGGGTGATCTGCCATGAATGTCTGTTGTGTCTGTGATAATGCTGTTTCCCTTGCAAGGAACTCCTGCACCTGGCACCTATGACCGCAAAGAAAGGCAGTGTCTCTAGCTTTACCTCTGTAGGGACAAAGTTGGAGAGGCAAACTGATATCTTTGGAGTTGACTCCTAGGCCAACATTATTCATGTTTCATATTTCAACATGAATTTCGGAGCAAAGGTCTTCCACACTTCAACAAATATTAAGTAACCAGACTTCATAACCAAACTGGCATATGGAAATCCACTCAAGGAGGGAGAAGCTGAAGAAGAGGACACCTGCCCTTGGCACTCTCCTGAACTGGCAGCCAGGAGAAGCAGAAGTGTGGGGGGTAGGGGTCTTTCCAAGCTCTAAAGCCAGGACATCTGAATGCTTCCTGCCTTCCAGGCATTGGCTCCCTTGTACTTGACAGGAAGACATTCCTTATGTAGGTCCATAACTGGCCCTGGGTGAAGGAGACTTTTTTCCAGCTCCTATCTTGTGCTCTTCCTCTGTTTTTGTTTTGTGTTGGAGATGGAACCCTGGGTTCCATCTAGAGTGTGCTGAGTACACGCTCCAC
This sequence comes from Ondatra zibethicus, assembly GCA_004026605.1. Taxonomy (NCBI): domain Eukaryota; kingdom Metazoa; phylum Chordata; class Mammalia; order Rodentia; family Cricetidae; genus Ondatra; species Ondatra zibethicus. Next base: position 62,515 of record PVIU01002444.1, on the reverse strand, counting down.
CACGACGCTATACCTCAGCTTCTCCGTATTTCTGAATCTCCTTTGTAAGCAAGGCAGTCAAGCCAGTAGGACTCAGCGGAGAATGCCTGTGTAGCACGTTCCAATGACATCAGCCAATGACTTGAAATCACGACAGAGGCCTGTGCATCCTGTGTCCCTCCAGCGTGGGTCATCTTGAAAAAGACACCTTCTGTAGGAGGCTGCTGACCAAAGCTTTGTTGACTGGGTCTCTGCTCTTGGTGTCTGGGCTCACCCAGCCACTGTGGAGGTGGCTGTGGGACAGATAATGGAGGTTTAAAGGTTTAGTTGCTGCTACTCTTTGCTTCATTCCCATCTTGTTCTGCTGACCCGAATATCTGCCTTCCAAAACCTCCCTGTTTAGTTCTCCAGTTGTTCTGGCCAGAGAGCTCTCAGGCATGCTATCCTGAAGACTGGCTGGGTGAAGGTGTCCTGGGTATAATAAGTCATGACCACTAAATTCCTAGGCTTCCCCAGGGTAGGGACTAAGGTACAGCTATCCCTCACAGCAACTGAGATGTAAGGATGTTTCTAGTTCTTTCCGGATATCCACCTTGTTGTCTTGCTGCTCCCTGTGTCGCCATCCTGGGCTCCTTGGCAACAATGGAATCACGGCACCAACCATTTGCATTGGGCACAGTGTTGGCTGTCCTCCTACTTCTCGTAACTACATTGATCTGGTCTCTGTAGGGTCTTGAGTCCTAACTCTAGAGTCTTGGAAATAGAAATCTGACGAGCCCATTTTAGGCCAGGTGGTGGCTGGGGCTCGTGGGATCAGTTGGAGCGGTGGTAACTCTGGAGCTGCCTCCTTGGCTGCAGGACTGCGGCATGCCTTAAGAAGGCGTGCCTAGACATGAGCCTTGTTTCTGGTCCCTCCGTCGACTTTCCCTTTGCTTTGGAGGGATCTGTTACTAAACCCTTCCATCTGGAGAAAATGAAAGACTTTCTTGTAGATGGTTTGCTGAGCAGCATGACGGTGGTTTCCAGAGACCGCATGCGCTGGGGAAGGTGTGGCCCGGGTGGCAGGTGATACAGTCCATGTTCTAGTCAATCTCGTCTGTAGCTTCCAGAAGTTAAATCCATCCTGTCTGTTCTATACTGGCAGTTCCATTCCTTTCAAATGCACGATGGATGTCCCAAAGAGGGGCTTTGTCTTGGATCACAGAGCAGTTAGTTGGATGTAAGGCTGGAATTAGGCACTGGGACTCTGGGGGTCCATTAATGAGCCCCTAAATGGATTTAAACCAGGACTTGGAAACTCACTATTGGGGCTCTTCCCCAGGGAGATAAAACCCCAACATAAGTATGCACACTGCAGTGATATTTAAAATATTGAAGAGAGCATGGAAATAACCTTAATGTCCCACATCAGGGAAGCAGTTAGGCAAATTCCAGCTTATCTGCTTGATGGAATACTTAAGCAGTCATCAGAAATGGCCTTCATGGGAGATGTCAAATAATGCAGATGTTTGTGATATCAAAAGCCAGAGTTGTATTGATCCCTGAATTACTCTAAATAATGCATGGAAAATGACTGCAGAATTCTAGCAGGGATTGACTGCAGGTAATTTTTTCTTTTGTGTTTCCCTAATGTTCTTTAAGAAGGATGCATTGTATTTCTGGTAGGAAACCTGCCAGTTTTGAACAGTAATGGAAAGCCCCCGCGTCTGAGTTCAGACTAATGCTGGTAGCTGGGGAGGCAGCAGAGTGGTAAAATGCTTGCCCGGCACACGAGAAGGCCCTAGGTTCCAGGCCCAGTGCCATAAATCCCCACACAAACAACTAGTGTCAGAGACATGGTGTGGCTTCTTTTGGCCTCGTGGAGCCAGATGCTCTTTTGTGGGACCAAATTAATGTCTACCTCTGAGGGCTGCCGTGAGTTAAAGAGGGATGAAAAGCTTTGTGCCTTAGCATCAGCACTGTGGCGTGGGGCAGGTGTCGGGAAGCATGGGGGGGCATCCATGCTGGGATTGCTCCTGCCTTCCAGCCTCAGAGTGACTGACTCCACACAAGCATTGCTGCAGCAGTACCGGCTTCTTTCTTCTCTGTGGAGACAGCCTGGTGTAGCGTTCTTAGCCTTAGCTCAGAACCATCCCTTTGCCATGCAGGGACCTGTCCTCAGCTTTTGTTTCACTAAGTTAAAAAATTTTTGAAAAATAGGTTCCTCTGCAGAATTACCCAGAAAGTCTGTGGAGGGAAGCTGGTCTGCTGACCAGCGGAAGGGCTGGAGTTTGGCTCGGGGCAATCCTGAGCAGTGGAGGGGACACCAGCAGAGGACAGTAGGCTTTTAGAGTCCTCAAATTATAGGTAAAGTCTTTGTTCTTCAACTGAGGGGGCCTGCAATTCTTACTGGGTGCTCTCCTCTTTATTTTGTTATTTTTCGGCATGTGTATTTGTGTGTGTGCGCATATGAATGTGTGCTCATGTGTTGGGGTGTACATTTGTGTGTGGGCACATGTGCACACGTATGCGCATGGGTGTGGAGCCCAGAAGTCAATACTGAACATCCCCTCAATCGTTTTTCATTTTTGTATTGAGACGGGGTCCCTTGCTGAACCCGGAGCTCATCAGCTGGCTTTGGTCAGTCTAGCTAGCCAGCTTGCTCTAGAGATCTCCTGTTTTTGCCTCCCAAGGGTTCATAGGCAGGCACTACACATGCCCAGTATTTAAACGGGTGCTCAAGATCTGAACTGTAGTCCTCACGATCGGGTGGTAAGTCCTCTACTTGTTGAGCCACCCCCACCGCTCCCTAGATCCCCTACAGAAAAAGCCCTCACCTTGCCATGTGACTTAGGCTCTGCAGAAGTGAACCTACAGCCTTTCACCCTCTCCATCTCCTAGGGAGGACAAGAAAGGTTCCAGGAACCCTGGACACAGTAGCAACGATCAAAGAGAGTGAACGGAGGGTCGCTCAGTGCTGGGTTATGCTGGCATAGTTTAGCTTGCATGATCTGATTTCAGTAGTGGAATGTTCATGTGAGGTCAGCAAGCTCCTCTTTTATAGATGAAAGGATGCAAGGTCAGAGGGTTTGTGACATGTTCCAGGGCTGAGCCAAATTTGAACCTGCTCTGTCTATAGCTAAAATCCATCTTATCATATCTACCCATTAGCACCTGCCATTTATCTGTACCATCTACATGAACCCGCCTAGATGCCCTCTGTCCCCCAGATCCTCACTGTCTTTGACTCCACCTCTTCCTCCATATGTTCTTACCCACTCATTCATCCCGAAGTTCTTTGTGGGCCCCCTGCAGGCCTGCAGGGTTGGTCAAACTTGGATAGATAGCCTTGTGGCTCCAACATGCGTATCTACTTGTCCAGGAGGTCACAGTCCACCATACATGTCTCTGAAGAGAGCTACCTGGCTCTCAGACTTCCGCAGGTAGGAAGAGTGGAGGGCAGGCACCAGCTGCTGCATCCGAGTCTCCTGTGGGGACAGCTGCACTCTGGTGGCAGGTTACCTGGGTTTGGGACCAACTTTTCACTTGCCACTCAATCCTCAGAGGATATAGAAATGTCGTTTTCCGAGCTTCCACAGGGTTTCACAGGTTTGGGACTAGAGGGACATGTTTGAGTTCCGATAACTTCTTCAGAGTGGCCAATCCCAGGCTTCACTTGGCTAGGTGGGGCCAAGTGCTTGTGTGCTTGCTCATCCTAGCCCCTGTCCCCCGAGGTCTGAGAGACAAGTGTTCCTCTCTGGCTGGCTGCGTCCTTAACTCATCCACAAATTGCTTTGGACACTCAGGTCTTCTGTGCTTTCGTTCAGCCTTGAAGTCCATATGCATCCGGACCAGACTGACTTCTTGGTCTCTGTAGGTTTCTGTAGGCTTGGGAGGGGCAGGCAGTTATTGGGGTAGGCCGGGGCATCTACTTCCCATGTGTGTATATATCCCTGTCGTGAGGACCACGATAACTCATTAACAAGGCTCTGGTGGTAGGAGCCAGGCTGTGAGCCTGCGCAGCCCTGTGGAAGAATGCCTGACCCTCACGACCCCATCTCAAGCTGGGTTTAATTAAACTGTCAGCACTGGTCAGAAGAACAAAGCATCCCTTCCCGCCAGGGCCCAGCCCCCATCAGAGGCAGGAGGCTACGCCACTGAAACGAATAGCTGTACAGAATGAATCTGTCTCGCCTCTGAGGGAAATTACCCAAAGCAGAAGGTGACCTCGCTATTGCCACACGTCCAGGCCAGAAGGCAGAACTACTGAGCTTGACCAGCTTCTGGAGAGATGCGGATGGCTGTGTGGCACCCAGCTCTGATGGAGCCTCCCCTCCTGTCTGTGCTGCCCACAAGGGTTCTTGCTCGTCCACCACTCCTTAGCATTCCTCAGAAATTTCTTGAGTTTGTCCAGAGAGAAGAAACCTGTGAGGGGCTCAGGGTGATAATGATAGAAGTGGCCTTGCTTAGATGGTAAGAAGAAAAGCTGGCCCAAGCAGGGTCATCCCTAGAGGACTTTTCTGCTTCTAGCACATTCTCACTTGTCATGAAGCTCTGGGAAGTGCCAGCGAGATAGCTCAGCAGACAAAAGCGCTTGTCTGTACAAACTGGACAGTGAACCTGCTCTGCAACCCAGGGCAGGAGAGAACTGACTCCTGAAAGTAGTCCTCTGGCCTCCGCACACATGTCATAAGCTTGTGCTCATACATATCATACACAGGCACAGTGATAAGACAGAATTAAAAAAACTAAACAAAAAAGCTGCTCCAAGCCAGGACTAGTGATGCACGCCTTTAGTCCCCACACTCGGGAGGCAGAGGCAGGTGGATCTCTGTGAGTTTGAGCCCAGCCTGGTTTATAGAGTGAGTTCCAGGAAAGTCAGAGCATAGTAAGATCCTGTCTCTAAAAACAAAGAAACAAAACAAAACCCACCACCACCAAAAAGCCCAAACCAACTCCAGGGAGATATAGGCGGTCCCATCTCCCTAACTTGTTTGCCTGTTTACAGATTTATTTTTCTGGGGAATCCCCTTTAATACCTTCTAGGCTAGTGTTAAGTGACTGACCCAGGTCTCAAACAAGAAGCATGAGAATCTAGGTTCGAACACCTGACTCCCAATCCATGCACTTTACCGCTAAACTAGAGTGAGGGGTGTGTGTGTGTGTGTGTGTGTGTGTGTGTGTGTGTGTGTGTGTGTGTGTGTGTGTGTTTGTTTGTAAAAATGTAGGCTTTCAGGGTCATTACAGGTCCTGAGTCCTGAGTCGGTTAGTGCAGAAGGGCACCTAATTAGCAACATTATCACGTTCTCTTTCTTTGCTTCCTGTTTAGGTAGGCCTTGCTTTCCCCAGTGTGCTTGGGGGCAGGGGGCCTTAGGTGAAGACCTCTGTTGGGTATTTGCCTCTGCCCAGCCTCACTGGAGACTGAGAGCCGAGGCCACCAACCCAAGAGCAGATGTATCACCTCCAGCTGCCATGCAGAGCACAGCAGTCTGGGATTTGGAGTTAGCAATCACCGAGTGCTCTGGAATCGCAGCATGCCTTCCAATCATGGCATCTGTGCCGCTGTCAAGGCAAGGGAGAAGAAGGCCAGCATCCCACTGGGCTGGCATAGGGGCCTCTGAGAAAAGGGCAGGGTGACCAGCCTCTGTGCTCAGCATGGATGGATGTCTGTCAGGAAACCTGGGGAACTAGAGAGCTGTCAAGAACAGATTGCTCCCAAGGTTTCTAGGAAGGTGGTTAAGTACGGAGCCGTATGGTAATAACGGGGATAGATGAAGCGGCTGTGGAGACAGAAGACAGGGCCCCCACCACCTCAGGGTGTTGTGTGGAGGTCCCCTGGAAGCAAACATAGGTGAATTCAGACTTAAAATGTTCTAGAATGAGGACTGCATTGGCATTAGGCAGTGGGCGATATAGAGTGTTCTTGGAGAGCAAGGTGACTGGGCAGATGAGTCTCAGACTCTCCCTGTGAACCCTCCCCTCCCAGCTTCCTGCACCTGAGACAGGGTGGGAGGGTCAGTCAGTGGTCCACAGCTCTGTCTCACAAGCCTCTCGCTCAGTGGTTTGAACTGGCCATTCTTGTCATGGTTACTCTTCCGTAGGGAGAATTGATTGTTGCTTCCTCAGTGTCCCCTTGTTCTTTTACGGCACTTCCTGTGGTAACGTATACACAGCAATCATCTAAACCACAGAGAATGCTAATATCCAGAGACGTTACACGCACACACTCTGTTGTGCGACCATCACCACCGCCTCTACCTAGCCTGAACAGCACCGTGTCCCAAACCTCTGTCGCTCTATCTCCCTGCTTGGACCTCTGTTCTGCTTTCTGTTTTTAAGGCTTTGCCTGTCCTATGTCACTTAAATGGACACAGCAGTATTTGTGTGTGAATGGCTTATTTCCCTTAGCATAGGCTCTTTCTGCGGTCCCTCCATATTGCTCTTTTTACTGACTCGGTAATATGCCGCTGCTTGGATATACCACCTTCTCTTTATCCGTCCAGCTGCAGATGGTCCGGTCACATTGCAGATCCATGCTCTGTCAGCCGTCGCTGGAACCTCAGTTAGAGCCCCCATAGCGTTCTTTATAATCCAGGGCCCTCCTTTCCTCACCTGGTGAGCGGAAGCTCACACAGAATTTGCCTTGCTTTCTCTGACACAAACGGGATCATCAGGCTGACTAGCCTCACCGTGTTCCTGCTGGTCGACTATTGGGAGTCTGTGGGAGGAGAGGATCAGCTTTCCTGCCCTTCCTCACCGATCCTGGGATGTGCACTGTGAGTCTGGGTTGGGCCCTGGTTCCTATTTAGTGGGCTTGGTTCCACTTGACCTGGGTTCAGCCTTGGCCTGTGGCCCACGGACACGGTGCTGTTCAGGCTAAGACCGTCTATTGGTGGCATATTAAGCGTTAAGTGGTGTGTTGAAAGAATTGTCTGGGCACCTTACGATGAGGGCAGTCACAGACACAGACAGGACCCTTGCTTCCAGGAGCTGGGAAGTAGATCTGGAAGTGCCTGAGGAAAAAGGGTGTGTCTTGTAGCTCCATCGGGTGGGCAGGGGTTCTGATGAAGATGGGTTTGGGAGCCATGGTGAGCCCTGTTTCTCTCTGTGTGCGTGTGTATCAGAGACAGAGAGAGAGAGAGAGAAAGAGAGAGAGGCTATCTGTGACAGAGTTTGACTTTGTAGCCTGGATCACCGTGGCTCCAATTTTGACGGCCTGGAACCTAGTGTCTCCATCAGTCCTTCCTTTAATGAAACACTGTAGCTCGGGCGATTCTACTTCCAGCTTGGGCTTCCTAGGACACATCAAGGAATCCCAAGGGTCTCAAAGCGCAGCTGGTGGGGTTCCACAGGACACTCTGAGCCTGTGCTGCAATTCAGTGTGCTGCTGCAGTGTGCTGCCTTTGGCTTGCTGGGTCTTGCAGCGTGGGCAGCCTCTGTAGTCTGTGAGTAAGAAGCCCTGCCTGGCAGCTGATTAATATGGGAATATACATTATTGATGCAGCTATTTTAACAGTCCATTTTTTTTTTAAACTGTTGGGTTTGGGTGTGGGGTGAGGAAAGTTAAAAAAAAAATAGATACCTTTCTGGCCAGGAACCAACGTTTGTTGTGTTGGTTGTTCCTGCCCCAACCCTTGCATCCAATGTCCTGTGTCATGGGGGGGGCGGATGTCCATCCACCTCAAGCCTGTGGGGCTTCATCCTCAGCATTAATGAGGACTGCAGAGCCTAGTCATTGTCCCAGGGAGCTCAGAGTGTCCTTGTTCTTACTCGTGGCCTTGGAGGTACAGGTTAGATAAAGAGGCACTCTCAAGTCTCTGCCAAGTTCCTGGTTCTTTTCCACCATCTTTGCAAGACCATGATGGACTGGGCTAGCTGGTGCCAACCCTCATGTAGACCCAGTGTACAAGAGTGGGCTTCGCTGCTCTGATTGGGTGTAGCACCAGGGCTTGCTAAAAGACATTGCCAGGCTAGAGCTACCTGAGCCTGTGATGGGACAGCAACCTGCAGAGATGACACAGCAACAGGACTCTCAGACTTTGATATGAGCTGTGAGTTTCCTTTATTAAAAAAAAAATTATTGATAGGTGTGTGTGAGAGAGGTGTGTGCATGTGTGTGTGTGTGTGTGTGTGTGTGTGTGTGTGCATGTGTGATGTGGGTGCCCATGCTGCAGGGACACCTAAGGAATCAGTTTTTTCCTTCTGAATGATTCTGGGAATTAAAGTTAGGTTCTCAGATTTGCACAGCGCAGCTAGTGCTTTCAGTGCTTTTACCATGCAGCTGTCTGGCTCACCCTAGGTTTTCCTTTTGAAACAGGGTCTCGCTGAGTAGCTGAGGCTGGCCTCAAACTCTTGATCTTTCTGCACTGGCTTTCCTAGCATTGGGATCGTAGGTGGGTGATGCTATGTCTAGAGTTTTTTCTTCACATTCTAATGAGACAATTTGTAACTTGTTAGTATTCATGGCTCTTCTGAGCTAATGATGGCCGTGAGCCAGTTTTCCCATGGTGCCTTGTCACAGTTTAATGGACCTGGAGCCATGGTTTTCTTCAAGGACGTCAACTCAGTGTGTTTCCCTTCCCTGGTTAAGATCTGCCTGTGCTTTTAAAATGTTTTTATTAGCATACATCAATTATACATAATGATGGGTTTCATTATGACATTTCATACATATACATAATGTATTTTGGTCATCTTCACCCCTCATTACCATTATCCTCTTTGCCCACTCCTGCTCCTGCTAGTCCCGTACTCTTCTCAGCCAGGCCCCTCTTCTCTTCCTATGTTTTTATAAAAATATGTTCTTGAATTCAGATTGCAAATATTTGAATGGGAATTTCCACATCTATGTTCATTAGATTGAGGGCTGTATTATTTTATTTTATTTTTGTTATGTCTATCTAGTTTATCAAGGTAATAGCTAGCCTCGTAAACTGAGTTTGGAAGCATTCCTGCTGTGTCTAGTTTATGGAATAATTAGACAAGGATTGGTGCTAGTTTTTTTTTTATTTTAAGACTTGATAAAATTCTGCATGAAGCTTTCCGTGCCTAAATTTAAGTTTTTTAAATTTATTTTGCTTACAAAATTGTGCTGTGTGTGATATGTGTGTTCATACTTGTGAGTGCAGGTGTGCACGCACAAATAATAAAAATGTTTTTATTAGTCTGTGTGGAGGTGAGGTGACAACTGTGGGCATCGGTCTTTGCCTTCCACCTTGTTTGAGGATTCAGGGCATCTGCTATGACTTCATTTCCCATTATCCTGTAGGGACCCTGGGGTTGCAGGCATGCGCGACTGTGGCTGTCCTTTGCATGTATTCTGGGGTCTGAACTCGGGGACTCATACTCGTGTAACAGTGATTTATTTAACCATCTCTTCAGCCCCATGAACTTTTTCAGTTAGAAGATTTTTAATTACGGTTTCGGTTTCAACATCGTTGTCTATTATGGATTTGTTTAGATTTTTAAAACCCTCATTTTGGTTTGACTTCTATAGACTGGGAAAGTCTCTTCTTCTTTTGTATTTTCCAAGTTACTGGGATATAATCTTAAGGCATGCCCTTATGATTTTCTGAATTGTTTTGGTATCTGCTGTAATATCTCTATTTTCGTCTCTAATTTTTATTCATGTTGGTGTTCTGTTCTCTCTTTTTCTTTTGGTCAATTTACCTAGCAGTTTCCTTGATTCTTTGTATTATTATTTTTTTGGTTTTGTTTCAACAATTTCTGTTCTGCTTTTAATTATTTGTCTGATGCTGCTGTCTTTAGTTTGTTCTTATTTTTCCAAAGCCATAAGGTCATTATTAAGTTGTTTTCAATTTTTCTGATTTAATACATTTAAAAAGTTTATTTTTGTTTCATGTGTGCTTACATGCATGTGTGTGTGTGTGTGTGTGTATGTTAGTGCATGAATGCCATTGCATGTGTGTGGAGGTAAAAGGACCAACTTTGGGCAGTTGTTTCAGTCCTGCGAACTGAACTCAGGTAATCAGATTGGCAGCAAGCACCTTTGCTCACTGAACCATCTTTCTGACTCTAATCTTTTAATGTCAGCACCGATAGGTATGAACTTCCCTCAAAGGGCCACTTTCACTGTATCCTATAGGTTTTGTTATGTTGTGTCTTTATTTTCTTTTAATTCTGGAATTTCTTCATTCAGTGGTTTGTTGTTTGATATCCATGAGTTTGTGGGTCTTTTTTTTTTTTCCTAGTTTCACTTGCGGTTGATTTCTTTGTCAGTGGAATGCAAGAAGTGATTTCAACTTTCTTGTGTTTTTGAGACTTGTTTTGTGTCCCAGTGCATGATTTATTTTAGAGAAAGTTCCTGGCTGCTGAGAAGAATATGTATTCTGCAATGTTGGGCTGGGATGCTCTGTGGATGTCTGTTAAGTTCATTTGGCCTAGGGTGTCATTAATGCAATCTTTCTCTGTCTTTGTTGCTGTTGTTGAGGTATCTTGGCTGTTAGCGAGAGTGAGTGTTGAAGTCTCCCACAGTTATCACATTAGGGCTGATCTGTGGCTTTCATCTTGTAGTGTTTGTTTTATGAAATAGGGTTCCCCTGTGTTTGGTGCCTCTGTTTGGAACTGTAATGTTCTCTTGATGGATCATTCCCTTCATCAGCATGAAATGACTTCCTTTATCTCTCCCGAGTCCTTCCTTGAAGTCTGTTTTGTCAGACATTAAAGGAACTGATGCAAATGCACCCAGAGGACAGTCTCAGGCACCTGGATCTGGGTTATGTTGTGGGTGTTTGTGTTCTTTCTGGAGGAGGGTGGCAAACACTGGGAGCCATCTGGAAAGCATTTTATGTGGGGTATAGTCACAGGCCTAGGGCTGTTTGGTGTGATGAAAAGAAAATACAGATGAACCTGTGAGCGATTTTTCAAAGCCAAATGAAGAGTTGCTTCCAGGATGAGGGAGCCGATTTGTTCCGGAAGCTGAGCACAGTGGGCACGGGTTTGGGGAAGCGGTTTGTGTTCTGTTCAGCACAGGGCAGGCTTCCTAAAGCCTGAGGGCCCTGGCTGACTTGGGTGTTGAGCTGTCTACTCGTCCCTCATCCCTGGAGGAAAATCAAGCAGCAGCTTTGTTCATTTCTGCAGGACGTGTGTAGAAGAGCTGGCCCTGGGATGATAGCTTTGGGGTGTTCATGGTTACAGTCATTTAGCAAGGGGAGCATTTGAAATCAGAGTGTGGCTTCTTTCTGATCATGCTGTGAAACTGGCAGGTGTTTGGAGCATGAAATTCCCCTGACCTCTGAGTTAGAAGCCACCCTCCAGCAAAGTGGCTCTGGCGAACTGTTGAACCAAGTATTTGCCAGACCCTGAATTGTGTCTCATGTTTGAGAGGCAAATTTGACACAACAAAATCAACATATCAATTTGGGAATAACCTCGGATAGAAGGTATGGCTTTGCCCAGATGTGCTGGCTGAAGGCTCGGTTGCCTGGCCCCTCCCACTTGTCCCCCTGCCCATTGACTCATTCCCCTTTTGAAGTTGATGCCCTTGTTTTAGGAGCCTGGTTTCTGCACCCCAGGTTCTTCCAACAAAGGCGCTTCTGTGGGCAGACCTCAGCAGCCAAGCAGGAAAGGGTTAGGAAAGAAAGCTATTGACAGAATACCAATAAGGAAGTGTGTTCCTGCAGAGCCAGGGGCTCCAGGAAAATCTAGGTCCCACTTGTGCCGTCCAAACAGAGCAGCGAGTCCCTTCATGGGGTTGCTTTACCAAAGGATCTCTGGTCTGCAGCAGGAGGGAGGATGGGAGAGAAGGAGGAAATACCTCACAATGAGAAGTTTAAGTTGCATCTCTTGTTGGGGAGGGGCTGGCCGGGCACTGCAGGGCCAACAAAGAGACAGTGTGGGCTGGCGACAGTCAGGGGGAACACATGGCAACTAATGGGGTAGTAATGGGCGGGGAGGTAACCTGGGAAAAGCTGGTACAAGGAAAACGGGTGCATAAATTTTGGTGGTGTGACATCCTCCTTGGCAAGGAGACAGGCACCACTGTCGTCCTCCCTAAGGCCAAAGCCAGAGATGTCACGGCTCCCGGAGATGTGGCCAGGATGAGTGATGGCTGGAAGGGGAGAAGTCACCCTGCTCTGCAGCGCCCAGGGAATGAGCGAGCGAGCAGAAGCTCAGGATAAATGCCAGGCCTGAAGGTAAAGACACAGGGTAGAGCCTCACTTCTGAGAGGCTGTGCTAGTCTGGGGACTCTTTGTGTACCCACTAGACTTGCACTATGCCCCCAGAATAGTAGCTCGAAGATGGGGAGGCCCAGGAGTTCTGCACGCCGGTTCCACAAAGACCCTTTGAACATGTCACCTCCCCAAGGGGACAGTATTTATTGCCTGGGGATTTTTGGAGGAAGCCATTTCACAGTTTGTATTTGGACTTTTATGGCTTCCGTGGGGTTCCCCAGACAACCTGGGGCGTCCTGGAGTCCAGAACAGTGAGCGTGCTTGTCAGTGAAGGTTTTGGTTCTGTCTGTTACACACCAACTGTTTTTGATGGAGTTAATAATACTCTTTTTAAAAAAAAAGGCAACTTTTTCTTTACTTGTCTTTGTGTGTGTGCTCTTCAGAACTCTTAGAAATGTTTAAGAAAAACAGACAGATCCACCCCCCACAACTGATGGAGACACTGTGGGCCCCTCCCCCAAGGCTCTGGGCCATGGTGTGAATCTTTAATGCGACCCCCAGTTGGTGTTTGCAAAGTAGCAAAGTAGCAGCTGGCCTTAGACCCCTGAGGACTTCCAGTTTCCCAGGGTGAGCATCCCTCAGAAAGGCCATGGGAATTCTCTACTTAATCTTTGTTGGAAGGCCGTGGTGACGAGGAATTCTGGAGATGACCTCCAGTTTGCTGCTGCCTGAGAGACGATCTACCCCAGTTGGAGGACCTAGGCCCGGCCTCTGCCTCTGGATGGATGGTGAATACACTCACCCGACTGATTTATTTGCAGCCTTCCATATGTAGTCATTTGTTGGGTGCGGGTGTGAGGATGGATTAGGTATGGCCTGGGTTTAGGCAGAGTTAGTGGTAGAATCACACACAGTACTCATTTCTCTGGGGGGTGGTGTAACCTGTGAGGATTTGATGGCTGGTTTATAATACCCATGAAGCTGTGGAATATGGAAGAAAATGAGGATAGATGCATGCACACTGGCCACACAGCTGTGCCAACGCACACCACTGCCGTCCATCTTCTCGTGTCTCAGACATTGAATTTTGGTTTCAGCACCCGGGAACTTTGGATGTCTTACTCCTTGAGAAGCGACTAGAAAACACAAGCGATTTCCTACAAGTCGCACCTTCATTTACAGGAAGCCGAGGGCCTGGGATCATTTACGGTAAATGGTGTCAGCAGGAGCTGGAGCCCACTTATTGATGGTTTTTAATAGCGTCTTTCACAGCCAGCAGCCTTAGCGTGAAGCCAGCCTCAGTTGTTCCCTTAGGGATGGCTGTGGAAGACTGGTCATTTGAACACTGACCACAGACCTTAGTGACTGTCCCCTGGGCTCCCACCAATGTGTCCTTTGCAGATCAGCACCATCTATTAACAGCGGGAGCAAACGTGAGGCTCTCCAGCACATTTCTAAAGGGATGAGTGACCCATTTACATGGTAAAGCCACAGTGCAGCTTCCCGCGGTGCACCTGAAATCACCAAATATGGCAACTGAGACTCTGGGCCCGGAATCAAGCTGCTTCTCTACTTACTGGCCTTAACCAGGGGCAGAATCCCAAACTCAGTCTTCTTTGTTTTTAAAAATCTTTGTGTGTGTGGAAGTGGTGGTGGGGCTGTGATGTGTGTGAGTACGTATATGATATGTGTGTGTGTGTGCAGGGATGTGAGCCATGGCTCAAGAATGGAGGTGAGAGGACCATTTCCAGCCTTGGTCCTTGCCTTCCTCCTTTGTTTTTTCCAGTTTTTAAAATTTTTGCAAGGATGAAGGAGTTTTCATTACAACATTTCCATGTATATGTCTGTGTTTGTGTGTATGTATGTGTGCATGTATGGGTATATATACTTGCACACACACACACACACAATCTTTTTTCTTCTTTTTTCCCTTTCCATATCCTTAATATTACTTCCCTCTTTCCTTTCACACTTTTAATTTTTCACAGTATTTGACACGGAGTCTCTTCTTCCCCTCTTGGCACATCAGGCTAGCTGGCCCTTGCACTTCCAGGATCCTCCTATGTGTCTCCCATCTCACTGTAGAGTGCTGGGTACAGGGTGCGCTAGCACAGTGAGCTTTTACATGGGTTCTGGGGGCCCAAACTTAGGTCCTGATGCTTGCATGCCAATCACTTTATTCACTGAGCCATCTGGTTAAAGGTATGATAAGCCTAGAGTTTGAGTATAGATTACCTAAGGTGATGATGGCAGCAGGACCATTTGAGAAATACTAAGTTTATATTTTTCTTGATGTTTAGTTCAAGGTTCAAGTCCTTTCACACACACACACACACACACACACACACACACACACACACACACGGAAGGACATATATACACATACATGCACACATGCATATACACACATATATGTGTATGTATACATATAGGACACACACACATATATATGGAAGGACATATATACACATGCATGCATACATGCATACACTACATACATATGGGGAGAGAAAGAAAAGTTAAATTTTCGTTATCCAATTACTAATGCTTTCATTTTCATCATATTCTTGACTATATTAGAACAAACTTTTCCAGAAGTGTTTTTAAGATTTGCAAGGGTTTTTTGTTTGTTTGTTTGCTTGCTTGCTTTTTTTTTTTTTTTTAAAACAGACAGAATCAAGGCCTTTAAGCATGGCCGAGTCTGTGGGAATGCAGTCTGGCTGTCAAGTGTGATGATTCTTTTCAACAAGAGAAAAGTGAGTCACAAAATGTCCCTCTCCAACATGCTCCAGGTTGGATCTTCTGTTTCTGACTGGAGATCCCAGAAAGACCTGAATTTTCTTCAGTGTCAGGAAGGGGAAAGCATTGTGTTACCACCACCATCATCATCTTCATCACCATCTGTTGGAGACATAGTGTCCTGCAGCCCAGGCTGGGTTCAAACAGGATGACCTGGAACTTCGGGTCTTCCCAAGGTGCTGGGAGTACAGGCATGCGCTACCACAGTTGGCTTTATCCGGTGCTAAGGATGGCATCCAGAGCTTTGTGCATGTGAGGCAGGCATTCTACCAACTGAGCTACACCCCCAGTCCTGGAAAGCATTATTTTTAGAGAAATTAAAATTAAAAAGCAAGTGATTTTTGTGCTGACAAGAGGGCTGGACCTAAATCAGCAAAAACAGTTCTTTTTTTCTTTTCTTTTTTTCTCCATTTGACCTCACTGCAGAGTGACTGGGTTGAAGTCCAAGTGGGAGGATGCCGGCCTGTCTGACTCATTTACTCCTCAGCATCAGTCTTTATTGTGGAGGAGGAGGACTTGGCAGTTGTCGGCTTTGACACTAACACGGAAGATGTGTCCCAGCTCAATCTATTCCTGAGGTTCCCTCTGTTGCCATCAACCTCCACCCAGAATGTCCCCTGTGCCCTCGCCCATGCCATGTAGTCTTTCTTATCACGTGTTGGGGATATGGTGTTGTAGTTTATACACCAAAAATGTCCTTAAATTTAGTGAACTTTGGGGGCTGGAGAGATGGCTCAGAGGTTAAGAGCACTGACTGCTCTTCCAGAGGTCCTGAGTTCAGTTCCCAACAACCACATGGTGGCTCATGGCCATCCGTAATGAGATCTGGTGCCCTCTTCTGGCCAGCTAGCATACAGACAGACAGAACACTGTATACATAATAAATAAATAAATCTTTAAAAAAATTTAGTGAACTTTGAAGTTAGGGACTCATCAAATGGAAAGATTTCTCTGATTTTGCAGCCTTGAAGGGGGGGGACCAAATCATGCTGTGCTCTTTCAAAAGCCCAGCAGGGGTGGTTTGTTTTTATTTTTATTTGAAGTGTTTCACACACACACACACACACACACACACACACGAAGAGAGCCTTGATTTTTCAGTTTTAGCTTCTTTTGGATGAAGACATTGTTTCCTTGTAGGCATCAGCCACCTCTTGTTCTTACACTCTTTCTGGCCCCTCTTCTGTGATTCCTGAGCCTTGGGAGGAGGCGGTTTGATATAGATGTTCCATCTAGGGCCGAGCATTTCCAAGTCTCTTCTTTGCACTTTTACCAGTTGTGTGTCTCTGTGTTTATCATCGTCTACTGCAAATAGAAGCTTCTCTGATGAAGCATGAGAGACACATCTATCTATAGTTTTAATGGCAAGTCGTCAGGAGTTGGTTTACTACCACGTTCCTTCAGCAGAGTCACAGCAGAAGGTTCTACCCTGGGTCTCATGACCTGTCTAAACATAGTTCTTTGCCTGACAGTGGTGCCAGGTATGGATTTCATCTAGTGAAGCAAGACTTCAATCCATTCATAGAGATCTTTAAGATAAGGATAAAGCATTATCATATTGAGCTTTATGGGAGCTCACACTTTTAATTTGGTACTCATGTGACCAAGACAGAAGGATTATAAAAAGTTCAAGACCAGCCTGGGCTTTATAGTGAGTTCCGGGCTAGCTCCACTCCAGGATCAATTCAGGATCAACTTCAAGACTTTCTGGAATTCAGGAGTTGTGCTGTGATACTCCTGGAGCCTGCCCAACTGCTCTATCTTCTAGGTATAGGAAAGCTTCTAGAAATGTTCTGCTTCTGCCTGGGGCAAATGCTCCACCCACCCCAGGTCTGGGCTCAGTGATTGCTTTGGGAGGCAGGAGGTGGATGGTGTAGTGCCCTTCTGTGGGGACATAGGCTGCCTGCTGCAGCCCCCTGCTTCCTCTGTTGAGGGTACAGGTTTGGGGCCGTTAGTGCTCACTCTGCGCGCTGGGCATTCTCCCTGCAGGCTCAGTTTCTGAAGCTGCAGATCACATCCCTCAACCTCGATAGGTCCCACGGTATCCGACTTCCTCAGGATGCTCTGGTCTGTGAGAGGTGGCTGCTGTGTTCAAGCCTCGCGGCTGCTTTGTTTAGTCATATGTCTTTGGATCAGATTGTAAGCCTCCAAAACTGTTTCCTTGAGTGTAAAATGAGGGGGAGTGCAAACCGGAAGGAGAGGACTAGCAGAGCCACACGTGGGCGGCTGACCTTCTCTGAAGCAGATGAAGACAGGCCGAGGGCAGAGTCAGGGCAGGTGCGTCAGCCAGCAGTGGTACTGGCTCTTCCTGAAGTCCAAGCCTTCCAACCCCAGGGCAGAGTGCCTCAGCCTTGACTCTCTCTCTGCCCCTCCTTCCTCTTTCCCTCTCTCCCTCCCGACGCCCAGGTCTGACTTGTCCTCCTCTTCCTCTACCTTCTTCTCTTCTTTCCCGCTTTTCTCAGTGCTGGGGATCAAATTCAAAGTCTTGCACATGCTAAACAAGGGCTCTACCCATCCCCTACATCCCCAGCCCTCGCTCTTCAATTGTTTGGATGCTGTGTCTGCATGGCCAACACTGGAAAGTCAGATTGCTGACAGTTGTTTTGTCCCCTGATTTGCAACATCCAAGGTTTGTCAGCAACACCCTTCATGGCCAGCACCTTGAGCAGCCTGGCTTTTGCCACGCCCTTGGCACTCTGGCATCTTCTGACTATGGTCTATGTGCATGATTTTGAGTTTGTCTTGTTCCTCTGGTCTAGGTACCATCATCCCTCTCAGCCTCTGCTCCTGGTACCCTTCTCAGCAGGGAGACGTTATCGTTCTATGACCTTGGGAGACTTAGGTGGCCCAGCATCTCATCTTTAAAACACCAGCAACACCCCTCTTTCCTTTCCCCCTGGTTGGTGATGGAGAGGAACGCAGAATTCCAGCCTAAAGAAAACAAATATTGCTCAAAAACTCACTGAATGAGTGTTATAGAAATTACCTTATGAATTTCAACCAGAATGGATTTTTTAGAGATGAGTAGGACTTGGGTAAATTTATAAAAGCATAAGGCAGGAGGTATGGGTGAGGCTCACTGGTAGAGTAACTGCCTAGTGTGTTCGAGACCCCTGGAGTCAGACCCTAGCACCAAACAGCCACACCGAATTCTGCATGCAGGTGGAGTCAATCCATCAAAGACTCCACATTCCGCACTTTTGTGGTGTGTTCGTGTTCCACCACCTCTGCTGAGCCCTATGCAGGGGTCCTTTATGGGGACCTGGGAGCTGGGACTCACACCCATGAAGTTCAGCCTTCATGGCCTCCATAGTGTAAAGATATATGACGAGGGGCACAGCCAGTCTGGGAGCCGCCTTGTTTTGCCAAAGGATGAGGGTTGCTCCAATGCAGAGTTGTGCTCTGCACATTGAGGTCTGGTGTGCACATGGCTTCTGTCAATCTCCCCAGTAGGTTCGGAGAGGGCTGTTATTTCCATTTCTAGGTGGGGAAGTGGGGACTTTCAGAATGGTGGCTTGTCTTGAGCACACAGTTGGAGAGGATGGCAGTAAGAGAGTGGCCGAAACCTGTGTCCTCTCCTTTACTCCAGGACCTGTCAACAAACTGAGAAGCCTGCCCCGTAAATCAAAGACGATGAGGATGCCGTTACTGTGGCCAAAGGTGACCACAGATGCCACTGGAAGAGCAAGTACTGACTTGAGCCATGGTGGAGGGATGCCTGCTAGGGGCAGGAGGAGCTGTGAGTCAGAGCAAGGGGGCCTTCCTTCAGTAAAGAGGTACCTGGTGTATCCTCAGGTGCAGAGAGTCCTGCAACTCAGGGCTAGGATGAAGCAGTGGTGAGGAGGTGGCTGGGCTCCTGTGCCTGGCTGGCTACCCTAGACCCTGTCTGCATGGTGGAAAGCCCCCCATCCTACACAGGGCACAGAGAAAAGGCTGCCCTTTCCCAAACTCTGTGTGCTTTTCCCAGGGGCCATTGTTCCTGGTTGCCAGGAAACCAGGGCCTTCAGGTGTCACCCTGGAGACAGGGGCCTGGGTATTTGGGTTTGGGTCAGGCACAATAATGCCTATAGAATGAGATGGCATCCCCAGGACCTCCTCAGTCATTTGTCACACAATTGTGGTTCCAATGACTGTGTAGATCCAGGGGATGGGGGGGCTGGTGGACCGAGGGGCACGAGATAGGGCTGGCTAATGGTCCTCCCCCTGGAGTAGAGCAAACATACCTCTTAGGAAACAGGAAGTGAGGCCGCCCAAGTGTCTTGGGCATCAGATGCCTGGATCTGACCAAGATTTCAGAATGGCCAACTGGAGATTAGGGCTGAAGGTTTTCTGTCCAAGGCAATGAGGTTCCAGGAAGAATTCAGTCGCTCCCTGAGAGTCTTCACAGCTGGCCAGGCAGTCCGAGGGCATAGTCAGAGTCAAAAACCATTAATTTAACTATAACAAGGATGATGGCAAATAAGAGTCACCAGGGGACTGAGCAATGAGGAAGAGGTTCAGGAAACCTGGGGTGGTACTGGGGGTCACATTTTAGCTGGCCCAGAACACATCCGGAGCCTTCCTTCTCGGCTTCCAGCACAGTGCTGTATATGTAAGACTGGGAGCTTGTAGACCCATGTCATCTGTTTGTAAGATAGCTCCCCCCCACTCTCACTTTGTTTTAGAATTTTTAGATCATGATAACATATGCATAACATAAAGTAAAATTCACCAGCTTAGTCACTTTAAATATATGGTGCTGCAGTGTTGCGTGTCTTCACATTGCTGCTCCACCAATCTCCAGGATTTTTTCACTTCATAAAACTGGAACTTCACACCCATCAAGCAGCAACTCCCCATCCTCCCTCCCTCCATCCATGACAACAGCTGTCTGTAAGCTGAATACTTTGGGATCACAGATGAATGGAATCAAGTAGTGTCCCTCCATCCATCCATCCATCCCGCCATCCCTCCCTCCATCCCTTCCTCCATCCGTCCATCCCTCCCTCCATCCCTCCATCCATCCATCTCTCTATCCCTCCCTCCATCCCTCCATCCATCCCTCCCTCCATCCATCCCTTCTTCCCTCTCCCCTCCTTCTTTTTTTCCCTACCGACTCTCTGCCCAGAAGATAGGTGGAGCGCTATGGATGGAACCCAGAACCTTGTGCTTTAAACCGTCCCACTAACTTATATCGTCACCCTCTAAGCCTGTGTTTTGTTTTTATGGGTTTTTTTTTTGTGACTATCTTATTTCGTTTTGCATAACTCCCTCCCTTCTGATACACTGTAACATGTATCAGAGCTTTGTTCCTTTTTAAGTGCTGAGCAATGTCCCTTAATTGGCAAAATGTGCTCTGTGTGCCAGTTGATGTGTGTTGGGTGTGAGGGTGGCTTTTGACTTTTGGCTCTGGGGGTATGGTGCTTCTCAGCCTATTTCCAGGATCACTGTGACATATATATATATTTTTTTTTAAAAACCTCTTTAGGACTGAGGACTTACTTTTTGACACCAGACATGAGCTATGTGGCTATCTTTGCTCCTCATCTGAACACTTGAGGGGCTTGGGCTGGAGGTGGACAGTGAATGACTCGCTTTGTGCCTACCAAAGATGTTCTTTTCCGCCGCTTCCTTCTGCAAGGCAGCTGGCTGTTCTCTGGAGATCTTAATTTAGGCCGGGAAGGGGGTGGGTGAGGAACTGAGTGTGCTGGTCCAGCTGGCGCTGAAGGTTTGGGCAGTGTGAAGGCTCAGCATCTTAGAGGTCCAGGCATCCCAGTGTGCTCAGGCAGATGGTGCTGGCAGGCTTAGTGGCGAGCTGCACCCGGGAGGTGGAATGCACCAAATGGGGGTAGGTGGCTTTGGAAGTGCAATGGGGGGTGTTGGCATTTTAGAGTTTGTCAGGTCATAGTTTAGGCTTTAGGGATGAAGCAAGGAGCAGGAAGGAATGGTGGGAATGGCTGCCTGCCAGGTTTGTAAGCTACAGAGTCTACGTGGAGCTTGACTAGACAAAGGAGACACAGGCCTTAGCTGTGAGATGGTGGCGGGTGTACCTGTCATGTGAGGACAGCTCTGGAGCTCAGGAAGCCTTGAGGACTCACAGTGGTGGGAGTGAGCTGGTGTCTGGGGAGCAGTGTCTCCTACAAGTGAAATGCTTTTACCACAGGAGGAAGGGAAGGATGGCAGGAACTAAGCTGCTAGGGACCCTCAAGCCAGTTATGCCCAGAAACTGGGGTCTCCTGCATTTGTAGGGTTCAGGGTCTGGGTGCGGAGGCCGACAGAGAAACACCACAGTGGCTAGTGCCAGGAATCTGACCTTTGAGGGAAACTTGAGTTTGACAGTGTAAGGCCAGAGAAAACAGCCTGCAGTCATGGAACTTACTGAAGCCAAGCTCTGGAGCATCACTGGGACATGGAAGTTGGGGAGATGGACAGTGACATGGTTCAGAACAGCTCCATATACTCTGTTTCTGGGGCAGTTAAAGGTGTATGCAGGAGACCATTCAGGGTCCTGGTCCTAGCTCTGCCTCTTGCAAGATGTACAGTCTTGAGCACATTTCCTACCCTCTCTTTGCCTCAGGGTCCTGACCCAGAATACAGAGGTACTAGTGGTTCTCTGCTTTGGACACTGCCCTTGTGGCTATTGGTAAGACACAGCCTAGGGTGTGATGGCAAATTGGCCAGGATGTTTTAGATGGAACAGAAGAGACCTTCATGAAGCCCTGTGCTTAGGGAGGCTGCTCCTTTCTGGCCCCTACCCTTTGGAGGATTTGGGGACTTGGGAAAAGTCACATCTCTCAGAGGGCAGACTCTCAATAGCACCAGGTTCCTTGGTAGGGTGGTAACTGTGCAGCTACATACAGCGTTGACTGCCCACTGCGGTTGGCGGAAACATGGCTGGCATGTCCTAGAACTGCTGGTCCACGGTAAAGTGGCAGAGCCTTCTTCAAGGCCTCAGTTGCATCCTCACAGGCCCCCAAATCTGCCAGTGCCCTGTGGAATTGGTTTGAATTAGCTTCTCCAGACAGCCTATTTGGGATGAAAGCTGTTAGTGGGGTTTGTACAGGGCATGGGGTGGCTACATGAAAGTAAAGGGCTGTCTCTAGCTGGAGGGCCCGCAGGGGTAGATGGAAGTACTGACTAGGAAGGAGAGGATTTCAGTGGTCCTTGCCCTGGTTCTTACTCAGCAACCCACTGCAGTGTCTTGGCCACCCACAGTGTCTTTTCCAAGACTGAGCCTCCATGTACTCAGGGGACCTAGGGCAGCTTGGGTGTCCAGCTGGTGGGACATGCTTCCTGAGCAGGTCATGTGGTGGGGAGGCACCTTAGAACACTAGCTTCAGGGCTGCAGAATTGGCTAAGTGGTTAAGAGCGCTGACTGTTCTCCCAGGAGGCTTGGGTTCAATTCCAAGCACCCACACGGCAGCTCACACCGTCTGTAACTCCAGTTCCAGGGTTTGACACTGTGACGCAGACATACAGGCAGGCAAAACACCAATGCACATGAAATAAAAATAAATAAATACATAAAAAAGAACATTAGCTTCTGGAAGGGGTGCACAGCGGTACTGCAAGACCGTACTAGCCACACTGCATCCTGAGCGGTCCACATAACCTGGTGCGTGTTACTTAACTCGGACCTGCCAATATGCTTATAAAGTCAGTTCAGCTGTCCTCACTTTATAACTGGGGAAACTGAGGCACAGGGATCTCACAGCTTGTCAATATCACAAAACTGGAAAGGAAGAGCCAGCACTTGTTCCCAGGCAGCCTGGCTCAGATTCTGGGCTCTTTTTCTTGTCTTAAGCATCTCAATAAATACTTCTGTTGAGCTGGATGGTACCTTCAGCCCAGGGGTTGATCTCTGAGGCTGCCCAGCCAGTGAAGGGTGGAATCCAGCATGGTTTCCAATCTCTCTTCTGAGATAAGGTTTTAGACACAGCCCAGTCCCCAGGCACCACATTCCTAAGAAATGAAAACTTCAGACATCTGAGAGAAGCCCCCAAGCATCCAGTCATACAAGTCTCATGTTCCTGAGTGCCCGGGGGCCAGAAAAACAGTGCAGGAGGAGGCAGACGGCAGAGGGCTCTTCAGTGAGTGGCCTGGGTAGTACATAGGGATGGTAGGGATGGATGCAGATGTTTTCTGGAAGTTTCCATTTCTGAGATCCTATCCACATTCACCCTTCAGGATGTCTTGTGCTGGTCCCAATAGCCATTATTTCAGCTTTTCCCAGATGCAAGCATATATCTAATGTATGTGTGTGTGTGTGGTGTATATGTTCATGCCATGCAAATGCTGTGACCCTGAGCTGTCCCCAGCTCCACCGTCTGAAGCCTTTCGAGTATGCAGCTAGTAGCACCGGCAGCTTCCCACTGCTGCGCAACCACGCACTGCCTATCTGGAGAGCGCTCGTCTCCCCAGCACGGTGTCTCCCTTCACTGGCCCCTGCTGACCACCACCGTCTCCATGAATTTGACAGCTTTGGGCACTGTGAGTGAGTGGAGTCCTACACTGTGTGTACCTTGGTTATTGGCTAATTTCACTCTGATGTCTTCTAGGTTTGTTCTTGTTGCTGCAACCATCAGAATGTCTTCCTCTTAAAGGCTGAGTAGTATTCCACCCAGTTGTGGGTGGACTCTGACTTTTGTCCATCTGGAGACTGGTGTGAGCCATTGCTATGGATGTGGGTGTGCAAATGGCTCCTGGAGTCTGTTTCCTTTCTTCTGAATGTATACCCAGAAGTGTAATTGCTGGATCATATGGCAATTCTATGTTTAAGTTCTGAAGAACTAACTGCCAGACTGTGCCAGACATTTCTCTCCTTCGTGTGCCAGACTTTTTATACAAATAAATCCGTGCTTATTTTAGGATTTAGACATTTCCCTTCTCTGCCCACTCAGATCCCTATCCCAAGTGTTTCCTTTCTCTGACCCTGGCTCCTGTCTGTCAGTTGATGCATGGCCCCATGAAGAAAGTCTCTTACCTTTCTTCTGTCTGTGTCGCCTTTGCCTGGAGAGCGGGGCAAGGAGGAGTTCTGTGGTTCTGGGGACAAAGGTACCTTGTTCCTGATCAGGGACAGGTAGAGCTGGTCTCTGTCTGCCATGAAGGTTTTATCTGTTGTAAGCTCAGAGTAGGAAGCAGGACTATGGCCACACTGTCCTGCCTTGTACCTGACAAGGTGTGGATAGATAATGTCACTTAGGACCTGAGGGCTTGCAAGGAAGTGAAGGCAGATGAGCCGTGCTGTGGTGATGGAGATCTTGGGACAAGGGGAGGACAGAGGTGTGGTGGGTGGTCTCCCTGGAACCCTCTTTTCCCTCGCCAAGTGTCAGCCGATGGACATGACCACAGTGCTACCCTTTCGGCTCATTTTGTTTCAGGACAAGCCATACGGTCACCTGGTTTCACTGCCACTGTCCATAGCCAGGGAACATGGACATTTGTGGGTACTGACTGAGAACGAGGTGCTATGCTTAGTACATCAGGGGATTACTAACCTCAGCCTTCCACAGTACCCTGTAAGGGACCTGAATCAGTTTCACTGTCTCCCCAGGGCATCAGCCGTCAGCAGAGAAGACAGGATTGAATGGGGACAGCTGCAGCCCAGGCCTCAGTCTACCCTACTCCTCAATAGTGTATCTTACCAAATAAAAGGTTCATCGTCTCCTGGGATTTTTTTCTTCTTTTTAGTTTTAGGGCGTATATTTAAGGGGTAGGGAAGAAATGCAGCTTATAGCTCTTCCTGCTGGTAGAAGGCTGGAGAGACTAGCCACCCTGGGTATAATCGCAAGCAAGTGCCTTTCTCCCTCAGGCAGGAGCTGGTGGGGCTGAAATTTATCGCTAAAATGTATCCTTGCCATCCTGCTCCTGTACAAAGAGAAGCTTCCCTCCAGATTCCAGCTGGGCATCTCTGTCTCTTAGCAACTGCCGCGAGCCAGGGCTTGCTCTGGGCTCTGGGCTTTGGGCTCTGCGTGTGCCTTTCTGTGGATTCTATACACATGATGTATTTTGTGAACATGAGAGAGGAGGGTGTATTAGCCTCGGACCTGGGGGAAGAAGGAGCGGGCAGAAGAGAATTAGCGGGGTGTCCTCTGGTGGGCATACGCTCAACTCTTTGCTGAAGAAGGAAGATTGAAGGAGGGTGGCGGGGACCAGGGCCACATGCCAGGTGAGCAATGAACACTTCTGCTTTTCCCGCTGGGCCCATCTTCATGATTACACACATTTGCTCAAAAGGTTTGTTTCTCCAATATGATGAAGAGCCCCCTGGGTCTCTCTGGCAAAGCTTTACTTTGGCAGGGGGAGAACCTGGTAGAGGGGTAATATGGGCCAGGGATGGAAGGGGAGGGCCAAGCTCAGCTGTTGTACCTGAGAGAGCTGGAGGGAAGAGAGTCCGAACACATGAAAGGGGGGAAGAAGACACCAACAGGGAGACCAAAGGAAGTTAGTTCACCGCATGTGGCTCTGAAGGCCTCTTTGGCTTGCCTGCTGAGGAGGTGTGGGCACACTTGTCTGTCTTGGGTTACTGCTTTTGCATGACTTTGTGCCTCTCATTCTCAGGGATCACTCTTTCTACCCAAAATGACCTAGAAAGTTCCTGAGGTCCAAGTCCTGAAT
The DNA here is from genome assembly GCA_004026605.1 of Ondatra zibethicus. Classification (NCBI taxonomy): domain Eukaryota; kingdom Metazoa; phylum Chordata; class Mammalia; order Rodentia; family Cricetidae; genus Ondatra; species Ondatra zibethicus. The sequence continues at coordinate 37,028 of PVIU01002444.1, read as the reverse complement.
TTGCTGATGGAGACACTGAGGCCAACCCAACTTGGAACCACAGCAGGGAGGGAGCAGAGCTGAGAGGACCTAGACAGACACCCAGTTCCCACTGCCGTGCTCCCTTGCTTAGCTGGGGTCCTCCCTGCTCACTGGTGACACCAGTAATGAGACACACGTGCATGATCCACAGAGTTCCAGGGTGTGGTCACACACTCCGCAGAGCAGGGCTTCCACGTGGAGGAGGAGCTAAGAGAACCTGCTGGGTTCAGCTCTGTACCCAAGGACGGGGCTTCTGAGGGGACCCTGGCTGGCCAGGCGCGTTCTCTGCCAGATCACAGGAAAGATCTGAGTCTGCCTCGTACAGAAACCGGGTGCTGAATTCCCAAGCATCTTGCCTTGTTGGGGTATCCTAACTCACAGTGCATGTCAGATAGCCCTTTCCCCCATCTCTTTTCTAAACTACAACTTTATATTAATGTCAGATTGGTGATCAATTTAAGAAATCTTTAAAGCCTCGAGAAGGCACTAATGAGCTGGTGCAAGGCAGGAAGTTGGATACACAACAGTGCGAATGTCCCTTTGTTGAGCTTCGGAGGATACCTGTTTCCGTGTTTGTTCCTTTGTCCAGTTGCGTACTCATTTTTTCTTACTTTGGTTTTTCGAGACAGGGTTTCTCTGTATAACAATCCTGGCTGTCCTGGAACTCACTCTGTAGACCAGGCTGGCCTCGAACTCACAGAGATCCTCCTGCCTTTGCCTCCCGAGTGCTGGGATTAAATGTGTGCGCCATGACCGCCCGGCTAATGGATACTCATTTTTCTATGCCATCTCTTTCTGAAGCTCAGACAGGGTGAGCCATTGACTTTAGATCACACAGCAGGTAAGCGGCAGAGCTGAGACTAGAACTCATCTCTGCCACTCCTCTAGTGATCTTCCAGTATGCTTCCTCCCCAGGATAGAAGGGGCAGACCTAGTGCTCCTGAGAGGTGAAGGGCCTTGTGCTGGGAATAGCAGTGCCCCTGAGTAGAAGGAGGGAGAGGCCTTTTAAAATGTCTCCAGAGCTCAGGCCTCTTGGGCTGCAGTTTGATAGTGAAGCTACTTTCAGGTCACAAGACTGGAGACTTGGCTCAGTTGGTTAGCAAGGTTAGCCATATTGGTAAACTTGAAGATGCCTAGCATCAACCCCAGCCCTCAACATGTGTGCCCACGTGTGCACCCAAACACATGCAAACACAGGCACACACACAGTGGGGAAATGAAGCTAAAAAGTGCTTCCAGGTCTTCTTGTTTCCCTCTGGGAGGTTGCGTGGTGTAAACATAGGTTTTCCATGGTCATGGTTTGATCTGTCTGCTTCCAAGCCCTGCCCACCCAAGAATATCCAGTTGACGTAGTCTATGCCTGTGCACTACTAAGAAGACTCGGAAAGTCCCTTCCCTGGGAACAGCAAGGTTCAAGGAAGTCAGCTATCATGCAGAGGCCCAGACAGACAAACCTAGTTTTCTAAAGCCATGGAACCCCCAGGATGTCCACAGATGTCCAAGATTTCGCCTCCCTGCCATTCCTGCTCATAATTGGGCACTGAGCCTATAACATTTAAGATCTACAGGGACAAAAGCTTCCATGAATGTCATGCCTTTTTGTTTAGATTATTTAAAAATTGATAAAGGTTATGTGTACTCGTTAGGGAGCCAACTGTGCCAGAGGGCAGCAGTGGGAAGCCAGGCCCCGTGGCTGCCCGCCGAGGTCTGCTGGGATGGAACTTTGCTGGGTGTCGGCTCGTGTGAGAGGCTTTCTGTTGACTTAGACGGCAGCAGCAGCCAAAGCCAGCAGAGGTCCTGACTGGGAGCTGCTCTGGCTTAGGAGGTCGGTCCTAGAGCAGCCTCAACTCTGCTTCCTCGGACCATCTCTGAGTCTATGCTGGCTGCTCCCTGGCTCTCCTGGAGTCTACGTCACCCATCTCTGCCTCAAGGAGTTGCCCTCCATCATCTCGTGGCAACTTCCCCTCTGTCCTTGAGGTACGTGCGACAGCCATTAGTGCAGGAAGGAGATGGAGCTATGTTTGCTTAGACCACTTCTGCACCACTGCCTTGCCTGCCCTTTGAAGAATTTAGCAGCTCTGTGTTGTAAATGCTCTGTCCTCAGTTCACAAATGAAGACATGGAGGTGCAGGGAACTGCAGACTCCCACATGGCAGAGCTGTTGTGTTCCTCCCAGCATCCTTTGTTTCTTCCTTCCCAAAGAACCCAGCCCAGGAGCCAACCAGCCCACTGATGCCGATAGGGACATGGAGCAGGTTCTCTGACCACCTGCTGCTCCCATCCGCTATCAAACAGGTCCCTCCAAAGTGCCATGGGGTGAAGAGTTCAGAGCCCCATCCACAGAGGGGAAGGGCAGTCACCACTATCATTTGTCACTTGGCAGTGTGGTCCAGGACACCATGAGGTCATTGTCGTCCCTTAGCAAATGGTGAACTGATGAATAGGTGGCCTGAGACTTTCCAGAGACATTGATGTCTCTGAGTTCCTCATATGTGTCTTTGTGCCCAGTTCTGGGTTTGTACAAGCTCTTCTCTCCTGGGTAGATGCACATATGTACATGTAACACACACACAGAGGCATACATACAGGCACTCACACACATACAGGTACACACACATATAAGCATACACACTCACACTCACACGGAGGCATACATACAGGCACTCATACACATACAGGTACACACATATAAGCACACACACACACACATACACACATACACACAATCCTTGTGATCCTCTGGGCCATTTTTTCTACTTGTAGTCTCAGTTTAAGCACAAAGCCTTTTTCTATCCTTGTGTAGTTTAGACAGGGTCCCTCTGCTGCACGCCTCTTTAAAGCCTTTTTCCATCCTTGTGTGGGTTAGACGGGTCCCTCTACTGCACGCCTCTTGATGCCCTTGACCTTACCTCTTTGTAACAGGAGGGTGTGGTTCCAGGAGGACTGGGATGCACATCTGTGGTATTCTCAAGGCTCCTACTCCTTCCTAGCCAGGTGGCCTTGAACAGTGGTTCAGCCACTCTATATTCACTCTTGTTTGTGAGACAAACAAGCTAAGTCCTGTAGACGCCTGCCTTGGAAGATCTTTTTTTTTTTTGTGGTTAGGGGTGGCAACCTAGGCATCTATCAGCCATCAAATCGCTAACTTCCATTTACTGAGCAGGCAGCATAGCTCTGGGGTTGACCTGGATCTCAAGGGCCAGACAGAAATGGGATAATAAATAGAACTTGGGTAAGACCCACACTTGGAGTGGTCCCACCATGGAGGGTGAAGGATATTGATTACCACAGACAGGCATGAGTATGGCCTTGCTAGAGCACACTGTACTCAGCCTGAGAATTTTCTGGTGTGTACTCAGAACTTGGGTACAAATCTTCCTGTGTTCCTTCAAGTTGTTTCCTGATGTTAGACAAGTGACTTGCCTGTGGGAGCCGCAGTTTCTGCCTCTGCAAACTGGGTTGATAATAACGACCTCACAGAGTAGCTGAAGGTTTAAATAAGTGGTGGGTGTGCAGCATCTACCTGAGATTCAGCTCTCAGGAGCTTTGTGAGCCCTAAGGAAGGGAAAGTCAGTGGAATTTGCATGTGATTGAAGCATGACAGTCCTAGGACCCCTGGGACAAACCCACACATGGTGGGGGGACTTCCGGTCTAAAGGGAGGAGGGGTGAGCTGAGTGCCTTTGGCATGGCTTTGCAGGGCCACAACGCTTACTGTATAATTACAAAACAGCACACATGGAAATGAAAACGCGCGTCCAGATGGCAGGCCTTCCATGCCATTGAGAGGCAGAACTAATGAACTTAACAAATCACTGATAATTAATTTTCAGAAGCCAAAGGAAACCAGGAGTGATGAATAGGTTCACAGAAGGTGGGAGCAAAGCCAGGCCAACTGCCAGCCAGAGCTAGGTGTGTGCGGGTACCATTTCCAGGCCGGAGCCAAGCTGATGTGGCCAGAGAGGCTGCGAGGAAGAGCACACAGTGAATCGGAGGTGGTATTGTGCTCGAGTCAGACAGCATTCTGGAAGGGGTGACAGGCATGGGATGAGGGTGTGAGCCCAGTGGCTGATGACACCTTTGTCTCAGTCCGATGGAGATCTGAATCAGGCGATGCTTCCGTTAGCACTGCTTCAGCACCTCCTGCCCAGAGTCATGTAGAATGCCTCTCTAGATGGTACCCACTCACCGTGGCAAACACTGAGGCTGAAGCATAGAAGCTGAGGGATGCTGGCTCTGTGACAAAGCAGCGTGCTCAGAGCTGCGTGCTGGACCTCCGGTGAGCATGGGACCTGGATGTCAGCACCAGTGCTCTGGGGCGTGTCTTTGCATCTGACCGGAGCCAGGTGAATTTGAGTCACAGATTGCCGGAAGCAGGCTTCCTGCAAACACATTGTCTGGCAACAGATGTTGAAGGGGCAGTGACCCTTCTGTGCTCTACACCAGCCCCTCCCCCAAAGCTTGCCTCCTTTTTCACTGAGCCCTGGAGCCCTGTGTGACACACTGGATAGCAGGGAACCAAGTTCCTAGGGTTTCCTCAGCCTTTGTGATTGGAGATTCTACAACCCACATCCTTCCCTCAAGGTCACACTGAAGTGATGGTTGGGAGGGGTAGAGAGAGTTTATGGAGAGCTATGGATGCTTGGTGGGGGATGGAATGGGATACCGTTCTCTTGTTCAGTTCTGTGTAGAGTCTGGCCCTATGCTTATTATTTGGCTGTGCAATGTTAGGCAATTAGCTTAACCCCTCTGAAGCTGTTTTCTCAACTTTAAATGGAGCGAGAATGTCATTGGTTGGCATAAAGATTAACTATGTCCATGTGGTTCTGGATGTGAGGGCCCTGTAGGGCAATTCTGAACCTGTGGGTCACAATCCCTTTGGGGTCTTGAACAACTCTTTCACAAGGGCCGTCTAAGACCATTGGAAACACAGATATTTGCAATTCATAACAGTAGTAAAATCACAGTTATGAAGTAGCAATGAAAATAACTTTATGGTTGGGGGGTCACCACAACATGAGGAGCTGTATTAAAGGGTCGCAGCACTAGGAAGATTGACAGCCACTGCTGTAACTGAGTTAAGAGCTGGCTGCCTAATAAACGCTGATTGAAAGACTTTAAAATACACACATGTCACTTGGAAGCTATGTGTGTCGTCCTTTAAAAGCTTCCACAGTTTTGTCAGGCGGTGGTGGTGCACACCTTTAATCCCAACACTCGGGAGGCAGAGGCAGGGGGATCTCTGTGAGTTTGAGGCCAGCCTGGTCTACAGAGAGAGTTCCAGGACAGGCTCCAAAGCTACATAAAGAAACCCTGTCTTGAAAAACAAAAACAAAACAAAAACCTTTCGCAGTTTTGAAGAGGACTCCTAAGACCCAGAAGTCGAGAGCTACCCACAGGCCTCAGAACTCAGGACAGAAGGGACTGACTGGATAAAGCGTTGAAGTGTGTGGGTCTTTTGTTTCCTCACTGCCTGTGGACACAGAGCTGGTGTCAGCTGGGCCCTCCCAGCTGCTGCTGGGCCACCCCCTGCTGTCCTCTGGGGGTCGGATGACAAAGCCAGGGATGGAAAAGCCTAGCCATCTCCCCAGTCTTGTCCTGCTCTCCTGGACTCTCTCGGTCATCCCTGTGACCTTGGCATCCCTTCCTGTCCTGCCACGCACCAAGTTCTGTTCTAGGCTGCCAGCCGCTTTCTCCCTGACTGCGCCGGGATCGGAGCCATTGTCAACTTGTGCTTCCAGATTAATTAGCAAGCCCCCTGTCAGCTGCTAACTGAGACCCAGATGTCGGCTTGGTTCCCGCATCAAACCATTTTGTCACTGTAATTGAAGAACACAGGAGTAGCAGCAAGGCTGGCGGGACAGCTCAGAGCCCTTCCCTTGCCATAAAAAGAGGAGAGGCCAAACTTGCCTGGGAAGATACCCAGAGGGGGTCCTGCCTGCTGTGTATGGCTATGCAGCTTGGGGAACCTCCCTTAGCCATACTGGAGGATGATCAGGGTCATTGGGCTTAAGACAGAGAGCCCCCGCCCCTGCCCAGTCTAGACGGCTGCCCCTCAGGACAGCTGGTGTAAGCTAAGCACGGTGTCCACCCAAACTGGTCCAGTGAGCATTGTGGGGCCTGTGGGACCTCCTAGCTTTCAGTCATGCTACGCATGCTTGGATGAAACAGCCAGAGCAGTCTGGGAGCCTGTTTCCATTCTCCTCAAGCCAGGAGTCGTAAATACATTCCCATACTTTTAATGGAAATAGCAAGGGCAGGAGGCCGATGTCCTACCTTCACCACAGGTTTCCTCCAGGGCAGAAGACGCGAGGGTAGGTTTTGGTCATAACTACCCCTGTCTCATTCCAGTATCAGAACCCATGTTGAACATTTGGAGCCAGAGGAGCAGGCTGAGAGGTGGCTATGCTAGCCGGGCTTTTAGTGACCACAACAAGCACGTGAGGGAAAGAATGAGCAGGAAGAAGGATTCCCTTCTGTTTCATGGCTTCACAGGTTACAGACCAAGGTCCCCTGGCTCCACGAATGGGGACAGAAGCTGCCCACATCACAGCAGCCTGGATGCAGGATGGGTGGTGGCGGTGGGATCTGGGCAAGAGGCCAAGACAAGGCTGCCTCCAGTGAAATAAACACCCCAGAGTCCTAGTCTTAGAGTTTTCTCTCTCAGATAATGCTACCAGCTGGGGCCCACTTGTTCAAAATGGGAGACTGTGGAGGGAGTTTCAGTATCAAAATGTAGCAGCGGCATAGGAGACAGAAAGTGGTGTTGACCTGCTGAGAGCAGCATGCACCAGGTTCTGGATTCTGAGGCTTAGAGCCCAGCCCCCTGCATGGGAGATGGAGGGAAGGCTCTACTTCCTCCAGGAAGTGGGTGGGCACTCCAAAGTCAAGGGCTCAACCTGACTCCTGGTAGTCTTGGGTTTCTCCTGTTACCTTGCTCAGTTTTCCTATTAGATAAAATAGGTAACTCTTCCTAAACCCTGGGGTTCTGGAGGCACTCACTGCCTTTAACCTTCTGTAAATGGTAGAGTATATGACAGAGCCAGATTCCTTGAAACTTCTATATTCATTACTGAGGAAAAGCATGTCACTATGCTGGCCTAAACTGGCCCAAGCTGGCCCCAGGATTTTCCATACTCCTGCGTCCACCTCCCAGAGCATTGAAATTACAGTTGTGTTATCAGTGCATCTTGAACTGTAAACACATGCACTTGGAAAATTCTTTCTCAGACACAGGGACATAGGGTTCAAGTCTTCGGGAGTGGCTTCACAGCACCCCTTGACATTTTGATTTAGACTCTGAGGATGGAGCCAGAAGCCTGGGTTTTAGGAGATTCCTAGGGATTCTCATACATTCACTTAGCTCTCACGGTGCGATGCCTTCCTACAGCTTTGGAAAGTCTCAGAGTTCTTTTAGGTCCCTCCCTGCCAGTAGACAAAGAACTAGGCTCAGATTACAACTCAGGGATGTGCGGTCCCAGTCCCTCCTTACCAGAAAGTCCCCTTCTCCCATAGTTTACTAGTGTTTCAAAAAACTATACTGGTGGCTGAAACATGACCTCCACGTGAGGATCAAAGTGGAAGCATGACCTCCATGTGGTCATGTGAAGGTCAAAGCTGAATCACGAGTGTCTGCCCCCGCAGTGCTTCGGCCTCTAGGTGGCACATTGCCACCAGGGGGCAGTGTTACAGGCCTGGGTCTGTACCTGGGCATCTATGCTGTGCATTTACAACTTGAATACTCAACACCCTTTCAAAAAGTGAAGATAAATTCCTTTATCAAACCAGCTAGATGCAAGCATATGTTGTATATTGAGGATATGTAGTTGGAAATGTGGTGTGAGTGAGTTACCCACGGTGACAAGATGCTCCTTTTCCTGGCGCTAGTTTTAATCCTATGGTTCCTCACCTGTTCGCCCGCTTGACTTCTGTGGCCCTGCTTCCTGTGCTCTCTGCTCGCTCAGGGGAGGCTTCTCCACATCACAGTCTTTTCCTCCCCACCAATAGTCCTCTAAATTCCCATCTCTCAGAAGAACAGACATGAACTCGCTGCTTTCGTCTTCCTTCTCCAACAGAGGAAGGTCCAGCCACTTACTTGTGTAGGGGTGGGAGGCAGAGAGAAAAAACCAGGACATTATTGGCTACCTACTGGGACCGAGTCCCAGGCCACGCACTCTCCTGCAGCCTAGCAACCATGTAAAGTAGAGTCCACCAGCAATTTGAAGATGGGTACTAAGCTGGGACCAGGCACAAATCAGGCTTTTCCAGTCTGTATGGTGTGCGGGCATGGAGGGGTGGGCTGCCCCTCTACCCTCCAGGAAGCTCAGATGCCCCAGGATGAGGGCCAGGCCTTGGCAGGTCCTCATCGTTTCTGCCCTCAGCCTGCCAGAAGAGGAGGCAAGAACACCTGGGCCCCTCTCCCTAGGGAGCCTGGCTTCCGAGGCAGCTGCTTACTGGCATCCTCTAGGGTGTTAATTGGGCAGGGTGCCCAGACCCTGACACCCCCTGTTACAGAAAGAGCTAGATCAGGGAGGAGCCTTGTGGCCGTGAGGTTTAGAAGGCGGGCCAGGTTATCAGCCAGGAGTGCTGGGGTGTGAGGCAGATGGACCATGATGGGCAGTGGGTACTTCTTGTCTAGGAAAGCTGAGGACGGTTGTACCAATCACATGGCCCCAGGACAGATGATGAGGAGGAGGCCTGGGATCCCTCCAGGAACTGGGGAAGGCATTCTCTCTAGCTAGGCTCTTGGAATTGGGAAAGCAGGGGCAGGGATGTAATGACTTAATGCTACTCTTCCTTCTCCTCCTCTTCTGCGGCTTTACTCCTCTTCTTGACTGAATTCTGCTAATCAGTACTGGTGATAACCCAGACCAGTTAAGACTCCTATGCCTTACTTCACTGTGGTCTCCCTGCAGCCCACTGAAGGCTTAATTCTTCTTTCACAGTAAACCACAGAGAGGAAGGTCAATCCACCTGAGGGCACACAGCAGGGCAACTGGCACACACATGGCTTTAATGCAAGTTTAACTCCAGGATCTGTGCCCTGTCCATTAGTCCCACACATCCTGCCCCCCACCTGACAAGGTCTTATGGGAAGGCCGCCTTTATGCCTTTGTCCCTGGTCCTCACAGGAGGAGTGTTTTTTCGTTTATGGAAACCTTGGCATGTGACCAGGCTTCTGATTGGGCTTCAACACCGCAGAAAGGGGAGCACAGATGATTTTCGCATAAGGCAATGGGGAGGTCGGGAGGTTCATGGGTGGAGACTGGACTTCAGATAAGGACCCAGTACACCCAGGTGCCCGACGACAGTCTTATTTATACGCCTTTCAACAATGACCTGAGTGACAGTGGACTTCACACATGCAGAGACATATTCCCAGGGGAAAGAATGCCCAAGCATTTTCCAAGCCTGAGACTGGGGTCCCTGAGGGACAGCAGGGAATCAGATAGGTTTCTAGAGCATGTCTCCTAAGCCCAGGAGCCCCAGAATCTACCTAGAACTGTATGGGCTTCTGAAGAAACAGGGAAGGCTAGGTTTCAGCAGAGGAAGGACATGAACCTTAGAGGGTGGATGTGGACACGGGAGCACGGAGACTCAGGCTGTATACTTTAGAGGAAGCAGAGAGAGGCTTTCATCAGGGGAACCCGAGGGCCACTCTCAGAGAGTTGCTAAGTGTGACCCAGCCCCTAGCGACAGTAAGAGACTTAGGTAGAGCCAGGGATGGAGGTGAAAGCTATACCCTAGCCGGCCAGCCAAGGAGGCTGGGTCCAGGGCCCCTTGGTTCCTCAGTCCTCTGTGGCTTGCTGAGCCCCTTCTCTGTGACTAGGCTTGATGACAAGCAGATGCAATCTCTGTCCTTGGCAGCCAAGAATCTTGAAAGCATTAAGCCAGAACCAAAGGGACAGCACAAGGTGCTATCTGTCAAATAGTTCATCCTGTTGCTGAGGAGTCGCACTATTGATTGATTGATTGATTTGAGACAAAGTCTTGCTATGAATCTCAGGTTGGCAAAGAAGTCACCATTCTCCTGCCTTAGCCTTGAGTGCTGAGGTTACAGGTTTTTGCTACCGTACTGAACCACTAGCTCCAATTGGTAGAATAGAAAACCTAGGTTCAGACTGGCCAAGGATTTTCCTGAGATCACACAGCTGAAAAGGGCTCAGATTTTTTTTAAATGTGCTTTGGTTCAAGAAGCCTGGGACACTAATTCTTTCTGGGACTCAGGACCCTTCCTGAACTGAACAAGCCTCCAGGAACACAGAGGCACAGGGATATCGGGACACAGAGACACAGACAGGGACACAGAGGCACAGAGGCACAGGGACACAGGGATACAGGGACACAGGGATACAGGGACACAGAGGCACAGGACACAGGGGCACAGGACTCAGGGACACAGAGACACAGGGACAAAGTGACACAGGGACACAGAGGCACAGAACACAGGGACACAGAGGCACAGGGACAAAGTGACACAGGGACACAGATGCACAGGGACACAGATGCACAGGGACACAGAGAGGGGCACAGGGACATGGGGATACAGGGACACAGGGATACAGGGACACAGAGGCACAGGGACACAGGGACATGGAGACACAGGAACACAGGGACACAGAGGCACACGGACAGAGGGACATAGGGACAGGGAGGCACAGGTGATATGAGACAGAAACTAATATAGTGGCATTTCATTTATACACAGGAATTGGGGCCTTCACTCTAGTCCTGCTTGTGCTGATCTCAGCAGAAGATCTAAGTGTGTGTTGGAGTGATTCCTCCAGCTGCCTAGTGTCTCATGGCCCTGCTTGCATCCCTTGGCAATTCTGAGGGCCTCTTGAGTGCCCCATGTTGACTATGAGGGTTGGGGGAGCTCCTGTTACTGGTCCCTTTGGTTGCTGGCATGTCACATGGTCATCATGGGTGGTCACATTGTGAGGCGGCCACAAACCTAAGAGGTAAGTCCCTCATCCCTACTACCTGACTGGTTCCTAGTACCTGGTACCTGGGAGAGGCAGGTGTGGCTTTAGGCTATGCTGGGTGGGTTGGGGCTGTTCCCCTCCCCCTCTGCCCTGCCTGGAGTCTAATGAAACACTTAGATCTGTGGGATTTCCCTCTGTACGAGAAGGGAGTCTTAGGCCACCTTTGGGGCATCATAGCATAAAACCTAAGTCCTAAAGTCAAAGGTTCAGAAGAGTTCACTGGGATGGAAAACACTGACCTTTTCTGGGGTCAATTCTAGACAATTCAAGGTATTTTCATCAATGCGCATTTGTAGATGACCAAAAACAATTATGGACAGAAGTGACTGAAAGTGTTCCTTCCTAAGATGCTCTTTGGTCTGCTGTCACTTCTGATGTTGCTCAGGTGTTGACTCCAAAATTAGTAGGAGGTGGAGCTTGGAATGAACTCAGCTTATAGAGTGCTTGCCCTGGCATCCACGAAGTCCTGTGCTTGCCCCTTGGCACTGCAAAAACCAGAAACATGCTAAGACTGCCTGTAATTCCAGCACCTGGAAGGGGGAGGCAGGAGGCTCAGGAGCGCAAGGTCATTTTCTGTTACATAATGAGTTTGAGGCCAGCTGGGCTACATGAGATCCCGTCTCAAAGCAAAACAATTAGTAGCCAATCATAAGCCCATTGTCTTTACCTGTGAGATGGGAACAGCAATGGCACCTGGTGTGCTCAGGAAGATGGAAGCAGAACTTACCATGAGATAGCACCGGCCCTGGGCCTGCATTAGCCATAGCTTTTCTTTTCCATCACTGTTTGATGTAGCCCTGCGTCACGAGGCTCTGGGGGATGTGCACATTTGTATACTGCAAGCTCTGAACCCAGTCTCTCAGCTTGCTGCCTGTGAGCAGAAAGAGGGCTTGTAGGAGGATGGAGGGAGCTGGACCCTAGGGTGAGCACTGAGGGATGAGGGACCGTTTCTGGTGATGAGGTTTTCTATGGGAGGAGGCATCTCTGCTGGGTTCTTGAAAGCCCAGCAGCACTGCCTAGGGCAGAAGGAAAGTGGAGGGGGAAGGAAGAACCAGCCGATGCAGAGGTTGGGTGATGGGCAGGACCATGGTGTCCCAGAGAACGTGCCCAGGGTAGGTTGTGAGCAATGAAGAAGAATAACATTGGGGGTCACTCTACTCAAAGTCCTGGGTTCCTTTTCAAGGGCACTGGGAGCCTCTGCAAATCTGAGACTGTGGAGAAGCAGATCCTGTCACAAGCAGCATCCTGTGGTTCCCAAGGAGCCCAGTCTCATTTTCACAGTATGTTAAAGTGATACTGGTGGGTACCGGGGTGGTGGGCCACGTGGGTCTGGATATATTTGCAGACAGACGTGTGTGTAAAGGGAAATTCCCAGGTGAGCCACAGCCTGTTCTGGAAGAAATGGCCCGGTTTGTCTGATGCCAGGCACTTCAGAGAATAGGCTTTATCAAAGCCAAACATTTGGTTATAAATATTTATAAATATGTGTTGGATTGAATTGCGCTTTGGTTCATTCACCATTTATGTCTATAAATATTTGAGAGACTGCTTAGCTGCTTTGCATGCGTGGACAGACGGGATGTGATTGATTTCTCATCCTCAGAGGGATCAGCTTGGTGACCCGGGCTTTATCATGTCCCCCAATCCCAGATATGTCGCTTCCATGGCCATAATGATACTCATCTTGCACAGTAGCTGTGAGGTTTAGAGTTGTCTATGTAGAGAGCTGGCATGTGCCAAAGGCATGATGGGCACTCAGCAATGCCTCTATTATTGTTGCTCATTTGTCTCTGGTTTTCAATAACCCAGACTCTCAGCTGGCAGAACCACTTGGCTTCAGCTGTCCCCAGAGTGCCAGCCCCTTTCTGCCTTCAAATGTCCTCACCAATATTACGATCAACCTTCTTGAAAATAATTTTTTCTCTTTTGGTGATGTGGTGATTGATCCTAGGGTCTTGCATGTGCTAGGCAAGCACTTGACTAGTGAGTTTTATTCCCAGCCCCAAGATAAGATATTTTATAATTTATATTGAGGCTTATGTTAATGAAAAAGGATAATAATAAAGTGAATAGCTGCAAGTCAACCACCAAATGTGTTATGATTCTGTGGGAAGGTCCAGCGCTCTTCTGCCTATGCCCCAGCTTCAGTAGCGAGATGCTATGAGGGCTGGGACTGCAAAGCCCTTCATCTCTGCAATATTATCACATATGTAGACATTAAGCTTTAGTTGAAGTTATCTTTTTCTCTTTAATTTTTTCCTTACATTTTAGCATATTTGTTCTGTGAGTATTTGTATGCCGTAGCATATGTGCGAAGGGTCTCTCCTTCACCATGCAGGTTCTGAGATTAAATTCAAATAGATTTGGTCCAGACAGGCTTATTCTCAAACTTTGTAATAAAAGAAACCAAATCAGGCACATTTCTTTGCAGCTCTATTATTTTTTTCTTTTTGGAATTCAACATTATTTTGTTGGTGGTGTTTTCTTATAACATATTTGTCTTAGGGTTTCTGTTACTGTGAAGAAACATGATGATTACAGCAACTCTTATAGGAGAAAACATTTAATTGGGGTTGATGTACCGTTCAGAGGTTTAGCCCATTATTATCATGGGGAGGAGAGCATAGCAGCATACAGGCAGACATGGTGCTGGAGAGGTAGCCCGGGATTTTACATCTGGATTGGCAGGCTGTGAGAAGAGAGAATGACACTGAGCAAATCCTTTCCCAGAGTGTTGGGGCTGAGCAGAGTATTTGTCACGGTCCCTGTTTGCACTGAGCATCCTGTACCAGGCTGACCTCTCTGGGTGGCCACTGGCTATGGAATTCTCTGTGCACACCCACCCAGGAGTGAATCCTGATAGGCAGAAAGGGAGCCAACAAATACAAATATTTTAAAAGTAAAACCTAAGCCTGTGGCATCTGGCAGAGGGACTAGGTGAGAATATGGGCAGGTTATGGGCACAGTGAGGCAACGAACACTTCATATGCACTTTTCCGTGTTCTATCGAGATGTCTAGGAGGCTACAGTCTGTCCTACGTCCTGCTTGGGTGGGGAAGGTGAGCAGACATCCCTGCTTTATTTTCTTTATTCAGACTGGAGGGAGTTGAAGCTTTCCTTGATGCCTGTAAAGCAAGAAGCACAAAACAGTGCTTGCTTCTGGCTTGGCTAATACCACGAAGCCAGACTGGGGAAGCAGAGGGGCTTGTCAGCCATGTTTCTCTTTAACGTGTGGCAGAAGGGAACTAAGAGTTGATTGATCAGGCACAAAAGCCTCAGGGTGGCACATGCTGATCCACCCTCCACCCTCCTCTGTGCTCTGCGCGGGCTCCACACACGCCAGCCTGGAAGCACAGGGCTGCAGGCATCCAATATTTACTTTGAAATGTTAATTTCCCCAGCTCTAGCCTTTCATCACTCCCTCTCTGCTCGACAGGGTGAGCAGGACAGAGTTGGAGTGGGAGTCGCAGAAGCGCTGAGAAACACGGGGCTGCGCAGCCCTCCCTGGAAGGTTTCCTGCGAGGATGTTTCTAGAACTTCCTTCTGTTGAGCCAAGTGGGAGGGAGGCACTTCTGCCCTCTGTCCCGCTTTCTCCTTTCTACCCCCAGGAAGAAGCTGAGGCTACAAGTGGCTTCAAAGTACACTGACTGTGACTGACAGCTAAACCATTTTCTGTGCCCCAAAACTGTTCAGCAGACTTCTGTAGATGTATGGTGTGTTGGCTCCTTAAAGATCCCCTCAAGACCTACTGTGTGTTGGCTCTTTAAAGACACCTCCCCCAACCTGTTCCTTGAAGTGCCTATGAAGTTAAATTTTTTTTTTCTTTCCCGAGACAGGATTTCACTGTAGCTTTGGAGCCTGTCCTGGAACTAGCTCTTGTAGACTAGGTTGGCCTCAAACTCACAGAGATCCACCTGTCTTTGCCTCCCGAGTGCTGGGATTAAAGGCGTGCGCCACCACCACCTGTGAAGTCAACGTTTTTAACTCCAGTTTTTAGACTGTGAGGCTCAGGCAGGTAGAGGAACTTGGCCCTGCTCCCTGCACTTGATTCTGGACCACACTCTAATTGAATCCAGGACCTGCGCTCAGTGTGCACATCCTTGGAACCCCCAAGGCTGCCCCATACCTTTTAAGACAGCCCAGTAGGGCGACTGTCCCTTGTGGCTACTGAGGGGGTGGATGGTTTTGAGTCTCAGGCTGGGACATAATCAGGGCTGAGACTGAGCCGGACTCAGTGCTTTTTGTTCGGTGGTGGAAAAATGGATTAAAAACGTGAGAAGTGCGCTTGGGTGGTGGTGGCACACCCCTTTAATCCCAGCACTCAGGAGGTAGATCTCTGTGAGTTCAAGGTCAACTTGTTCTACAGAGAAAGCTCTAGGACAACCAGAGCTGTCACTCAGAGAAACCCTGTCTTGAAAAATCAAACAAAACAAAAATAAAAACAACAAAAAGCCCAACAATGAAAACAAAAACAAATAAACAAAAAACAACACACCCCCCTCCAAAAAAAAAAAAAAAAAAACCAAAAACATGAAAGCTGTCTGGGTGTGGTGACACACATCTTTAATCTCAGCACACACCTGGTCTATGTGGCCAGTTCTAAGCTTAGCCAGGGTTACTTCGCGTCTCGAAACCTTGTCTGAAAAACACAAACCGTAACCATGAAAACTCAGGTTTGTTACCGTAGCTAGGAGCTGGCTGGATAAGGTATTTCCTTAGTCCTGCTGCTTTCCCATTTTACAGATGAGGGCCGAGGAAACTGAGACGTGAAGACATAGAAAGGCTGGTTAGAGGGAGGAAGAAAACCCCGGCAGGCAGGGCGGGCCCATCTGCGCCCTTACCTCACTGCCCTTGCTTTTGTTGTTGCTTTAGTTTATTTTAATTAATTTTCTTTTGAGACAGGGTTTCTCTGTGTAGCTCTGGCTGTCCCGGAACTCTCTTTGTAGACCAGGCTGGCCTTGAACTCACAGAGATCCGCCTGCCTCTGCCACCCGAGCGCTGGGATCAAAGCTGTGCGTCATCTCATCGGGCTTCCCCTGTCTGTCCTCTTTTAGGAGGACACTTCCAGTCACGAGTTTGCAGTGATAGCCCTGGGAGGGAAGGGAGGTCCCGAAGGGGCAGGAAGGGGCAGGAGATGCTTTCCTGGCAGAAAAAGAAGGGCTGGGATGAATGCCCGAAGCGGAAAAGACCCTGCACAGCTGCCTCCGTTAGCTTCCTGCTTCCTTCCCCTCCGTCTCTGTCCGTGCGGTGCTCCTGGCCAGCGTGTTGCGAGCCTTCAGGCTCTTTCTCTTCCTCCTCCTTGAGGCAAGTGAGCGTCTCGTGAGGGTGGCAGCTGGGCGAAGGCACTCCCTATCCCAGGCCGGTTCCCGCCTCACTCTGCTGTCTCTGT
This sequence comes from Ondatra zibethicus, assembly GCA_004026605.1. Classification (NCBI taxonomy): domain Eukaryota; kingdom Metazoa; phylum Chordata; class Mammalia; order Rodentia; family Cricetidae; genus Ondatra; species Ondatra zibethicus. The sequence goes on along the minus strand of PVIU01002444.1, from coordinate 20,634 downwards.
TCACCAGGATGGCAGCAGGTGCATGGGTGCCCACTCACACCGAGCCTTTTTTTTTATTGCTTTCTCTGTTCTCAGGGTCTCCCAGGCCTGGAGAGTAAGGTCTCTGAGAGCAGGAAGTGGCCCCATCCAAGTGAGCCCCAATGCCAAGGGGAAACCAGCAGATAGGTTGCGGACTTTGTGTGGTACAGTTGGACCAGAGGTGACAGAGAGCTGAGACCAAGTCATAGACGTGGCATCCCTGAGAGATGGCTGCTCCACCTGGGGAGAGGCATCCTTTTTCTTCACTCTGGTTCATCTGACCTCAACAACAGAGTGAGTTGGATGGCCAAGAGACCAGGCCCAGGTGGCCCAGCTGTAGTGGGCACCTGCCTTCCTGCTTTTATTGCCCACACCTTCCTTACAGGGTCCCTATTTGAAGCCCTTCTAGGCTTTGATTCTGTGTCTTTGGACGTCTAGGGCACTCTCCCATCGGAACCGGTACCTTAGCATTGCTGCCGTGTGAAAAGTTTAGGTTACCATCCACTGCATGGATTACGCAGGATCACCCTGCATTCTGTCGTTTCTCGATGTTCTTCCCAGCTCTGAGTTCTGAAACACATCCCTGAAGGCGTGGCATTTCTATCCCAAAGAGCTTCATGTCCCATCACCCCATGGGCAGAACTTTTCCTGCAGCTCCCCTCTCGGGTAGTTATCAGAGGGGGAGCAAACACCCTAGGGTTCTTCTAGGAGTCCAGAGGGTGGAGTGGAGGCCCATCACAGCCTGCGGCATGCTGGTAGCTCTGCCACCTGAGCTTCCTGAGGACTGAGCAGGTTGAAAGATGAGAAATGTGAAGAGAAAGCCAGGCCACTGGGCTCCTGCTGAGAGCAAATGCAGAGACATTTGCATTGTAACTAGCAATAAACACCCAGAGCTGCAGAGGAGGCCGAGGAGGGCCCAGATAATGATGCCAGGGTCTGGATTCATTCATTCATAACTTAATCACCTATCTGTTGTGTCTCTCCTCCACCCTTTCTAGTCTCCTTTGCACTGGTCAATTTTCTGTGCTTTGTCCCTTCATGTTCCAGATGGTCACAGCAACTGGAGCTGACATGGCCTCAGCTGGAGTTCCCAGGAATGAACACAGCTTCTGTCTTAAAGGCTTTGTGCCTTCATATCAGTTTGGGGGTGGGTGGGAAATCCTGCACCCTGCTGAGACCAGCTGATTAAGAAGATGGTGGGCTGGTCTTGGAAGGAGAGGCACCCTTCCACTTAGCCAAGACAACAGTAAGGAGGGATCCCCAAACAAAAAACCAAACCCAGGGGTATTCTTGGGCAGTGACATCAGTGGCACCTGTCTCCCTGTGGATCTGCTTTGTGTACTGGCTTTCTTCTCTCCACCCTGGTCACCCAAATGGTTCTGCTCTTGGCAAAAGCCTCTAGATCAGCACCCCTCTGGCCAGCTTGTCAGATGCTGGAGTCCTGGTACTGGGCACAGACTGTGCTGGGGGTAACCTGGTGAAATGGCCAGAGAGAGAGAGAGAGAGAGAGAGAGAGAGAGAGAGAGAGAGAGAACAGAACCTCCAAAGGGCCTGGGGAAACTCCGGTTCCTGTGTCTTTGCCTGGTTCACCCAGAGCTCCTTAATCAAGAGCGTCTGCAGATGCTCCCTGTCCTGTGATTTATCTGCCTCTGATTGGGCAGTCAACTGAAAGATCCTGACCCCTATTCGATCTTGTCTCTTCTGCCTCCTCCAGGAAATTGTGTGGGAGTGAGCACTCAGCCGTGTTTTCTCTGCAGACGGGCAATGTACACGCCTGCTCTCATCACGCCACAGCCTGTGAACAGCACTGGTTGTGCAGAGAGGGCCCTGGAGTCAATATCATCTCAGTCCTGAGCCTGCTTTGTGTGTAACAGGCACCCCTTCTCCACAGGCAAAAGCTTGAACACGACCAGAAGATGAGATGCCATGTGTGGCTCCAGATGTTTGGCTAACAGCTGGGGCAGCATGGGCATCTGGAGAGTGGAGGCAGAATTCATGGAGAGATGGCCTCTAGATGTGCTGTGATATTGGATAGGACCTTATAAGGCACCGGAGGGACCGCATAGGTGAAAGCAGAGGATGAAGTGTGTGTTTGGGAAGAATTGAGCTGAAGTGGGCCCTGAGCTGGTGGCAGCTGGAAGGTGGTTAGGACTTTACTCTTTGTAGAGGAGTTTGAACCCAAGACCAAAGGGTTATCTCAGCAGGTAGAGGCATTTCACTGAGGACTTTGAGTAAGAATGCATATTCATGCTTGAACATGCACATTTGCATATGCAGGCAAGAGCATGTTTCTCTTTACATGTGTATCTGAGCATAGATGTTTGACTGAGTGTAAGTTAGCATATATATTCCCACAAAAGTATGAATTAACCTGTGCATTCACATTGGTGTGTGGGTAGCCTGTACATTCACATGGGTGTGTGGATGAGCCTATATATTCATTCACATGTATGTGAGTGAGCATGTATACTCCTGTGCACATATGGGTGTGTGAATGAACACAATCACGTATATGTGAACATGTACATTCACACCTTTGTGTGCATGTACATTGACACACACATGTCAGTGAGCACACACATTTGAATGTGTGTATGAGTATGTACGTTCGTGCATGTGTGTCAGTGAGCATGCACACTCAGTTGTCTGGGCTGACTTGCCTCCAAGGTCACCCTTTGGCTGTCTCCACAGTGCCCTAGAATTTTCCTGTGCATTGTGTCCCCTGGGATTCTTGTACTGCAGGCTCAGGACTCAGGTTCTGCTGTCCAGCAAACTCTGAGATCCTGGCCTTTTGGTATAGTCCCCTGAGTGACAGCAGTCGAGCAGGGGGGATGGGAGGTGCTCGAGCACAGGATCTTGTCAGAGTCCCTAGCAGTGTGTGTGTTCCCAGCGCTGACATCATCTTACCTAGATGTTGGTCGGGCTACTTTGCACTGTGATCAGCCAGGAGGGGAGACACTTGGTGTGACCCAACACCCCGGAAATGCAAACTCATACCCATCCCAAAGCAAGGCTGGTGCTTCCTGGAACGGAAACATCATTCCTCACTGTTAACCCAGCTGCCAGTTCTGCTGGAATCTGAGAATAGAATGTGCTACAGGGTATGGTGGTTTCTGATGGAGGGGCAGGAGCTGAACTCCCCCAGGCACCCTACTGTTTCTGGAGAAATGTATGCTGGGTCGTGGAAAGAACACTGGGTAACCAGCTGGATGAGACCAGGATAGTCACTTGACCACTCTCAGTTCTGCACATTTTCCGAGAGAGATAGGTGAACGAAGCCATATTTAAATTCTCTTCTGGGCCTTATTACCTGGGGGTGTGTTTTTCATTTCTGAGGTGCCAGTAACTCCTTTGGGTAGCAAGAGAAACAAGAGGAACTCAGCATCTAGAGAGGGAGATGAAGCAGCCTTTGGCTGCCCATGAGGTGACTTGGGCTCCAGGGAGAAACGCCCTGCGCTGTCCCAGAAGACAAGCCTGAAGGACTCGAGGGCCCGAGAAACTGATTCTTACAGACATTTCCCAGCCTGGCTCTCCCTGGAGGCCTGGCTCACTGCTGGGGATACTGTAGCTAGTGGGAGCCGTACTGCCCCATCTGGGGCACACAGAGACCCTGTCTCTTACTGTGTTCTGCTCCTACTGATAGATACATTGTGTACCTGGCACCAACAGATGACACCTACTCATTCCTTAAACACACACAAACCCCCTCCACCCCTGCTGAGCTAATCTTTCCTCTCTAGCATGGCCCTCAGGTCTTCCAGGCCATGTGTGCTGGAGTTTACCTGAGGCTTAGGAGGTAATGCATAGAGGCGGTGTGCTGGCAAGGCCCTCCTTAGTAGGACCAATATTTTAATGGTGGATGTTCTCTAAAATTGCCAACACATGGCAGTAGTGAAAAGCAGGTTAACTTGTATTATTGTTTGTATCACCTTATTGCTATTAGTTTAATGACTGAATGAACGTATCATTTATTACTCTACAGACAACACACTTATCAGTTGTACCCAGGAGAACTGTCCCCTGCACCCCACTTCCTGGTTGGGGCTCCACTGGCCCCCTGGTTGCTTGATCCTAGCCAGTGACTTGTAAAGGGGCACATTGTGTCAAGCATGTCTTTGAGTTGGGGGGGATATCTCTGTTCTGCCTCAATCTAAGAGCTAAGAAGAGTCCCCAATGCTGGAACACTTCCCAGTTCAAATTGCACGACACAATGTCATTTACTGTCAATGTGGGGAGATGCCTGGATTCAAATATTGTGTCTTTTAAGGTGATGGAAGTGAGAAAATTGGTTCTCTGGCCACACTCTAAATATACATTGTCAGAGGATTTTAAATACAGATAAGACATTTAATTATTAAATGGCTTTCAATGTGAGGCTCAAGCAGAGCTTTCTAATTAGCTGTCAGTCTGTCAGAGCTGTGGCTGGGGTGCCCGGGGCTGGCTTCTCCTGATTTTCATGTATAAATTCTACTTCTCAGCCAGCAGGCTCTGCAGAGCCCTGCTGGGCCTCCTGCTTCCCCAAGGCGAGAGGTTGCCTGAGCTTAGTCTTCTTAGGGAGCTATTCTTATGTAACCATGAAGGGCTCCTCCCCTCCCCCTGCCCCTCATATGTGTGTGCATGAAGAGGAAGTGGCCAGGCATGGACCACAGACAGGGATGGGAACAGAGGCCAAAGATAGACAGACGCCATGCTAGACATAGGACATCTCTAGTAACTTCTCCTGGCCTCCACCCCAAAGGGCAATGCTCTGTTTTGCAATTTTTGGCTTTTGTAAATTCCCAGGATGCAGCAGCCAGTTGAGTTCAACTGCTCTTGGCCGTGCTGTTCCAATGGACCCCATAGGGTAGTAGCCTTGCAGGGACACAGCGGCAAGCTCCACCACTCCACAGCCTCGGGACCCTGTCTGAGGTCTCAGCCCCTCCCTCACCCTGCCCCTCCTCCTCACCGCAGTCTCTCCTCCTGGAAATGGACCATGACCACAGTCCTGGCTCCTCTCCTGGCCTCTGACTCCCAGTCAGTCCCAAGGCCTGACAGAAGGGAGGTCACAGTGACTCCTATACTCAACACTTGACAGGACAAGGTGGCCACCCCAGCCTCCCTGTTTGTGATCACAGTCATGGCATCTAGTGGTGGCCAGGGGCTATAGAGAGCCAGGAGGGGGCTGAACACTTTGCACAGGTCAGCTTGGTCCTTGGAGACCCTGTGCTGGGGAGCTGGTATTGTCCAGCTTCACTGCTCAGCAAACAAGGGACTATCTTATTAAGGTCACCCCAGATAGGCTCCAGAGCCTAGTTGTCCCTTGGGTATGCCACCCTACCTCCCCCTACACTGCTTACTTCTGGGGGAGTTGGGAGCCCTGCCATTCTTTAAGCTGGAAGCCCCACCCTGGGTGCTCCAAGTGTACTATGGTTTCCTAGGTGGCCACATCCTTCCCTCCCCTCTACCCTTTCAGCCTTGGTGACATGGCACCAAGTGTTATCTTCCTAAGATGGCACTTCCATCAGGGAGGCCTTGGCTTGGGAAAATATTTGGTGGACCACGACTGTTGCCTAACGTCACTGGCTCTAACGGTCTCTGAAAGACCCCCCCCCAGCTGGGTGCCTAGTGGGTTTCTGCTTGTTCTCCATATATACCGTGTGGGTGGCAGGCTGCCATCACTGCCCCAGCCTCACCGCAGCCTCTTCGCCAGCTAGGCCTCCCTGAAACCAGCTCTGGCCTCTGGAGGCTCCAGCTCTCTCTAGCCTGGATGCAGCTATTTCTCTGTCTCTCATAGCCAGCAGGGTCAAGGGGTGGGGACCTGTCCTGTTCACACAGTCTCCAGTGCTGGGGACCTCTTAGGCCTAGGTTCTTCCTCTGTTCTCTCCAGGGCTTTTATGAAGGGATGGCAATGATGATGTAGTGCACGTAGAGAGTACATTCCAGAACACACAGCCTTTGGATCTGCTCTGTGTCCCCACGATTGGACTGGTACCTCCACTGTGTACAGGACTGGGCCTCTGTGTGTTTGTACCCTCACCCCATACACCCTGACTGCTACTTGTTTTGTGGAAGGTTCCAAGGCTGGCTGCTCCAGCTGTGGTGGTCCAGCTGTTGGCTTCTGGCTGAGGGATGCGAATTTGCGGATGGGACTGAGATGGGAGTAGAGAAGCAACCTCTGTGACTCGGGGAGGGGGCTGGTGGATCAGATTGGCGGGCTCAGTGTGTAGAAGCAGGGGCAGTGCTTTGAGCAAACCAGATTCACTTCTCCTTATAGGGAGTGGATGGGAAGGAAAAGGCCCTTGACTGTCCTGCAGTGTGTCCTGACAACCCTGGAGTGCAGTGGAGTTAGAGCAGGCAGGGTGCCAACAAGCCAGTGGTGAGGGTTGAGTGGGTCGGCAGACTTCCCGGATGGGTCTCTTTGAGATGGACAAGACGTGTTGTTTTGTTTTGGGGTCCTTTGTTTCTGTGTTCATGCTGTTTAAGGAATGCAAGCCATTTTGACAAGCAAGGAAAAAAGAAATCCAAATAATGGGTGACCTTTCTGAGCTTCTAAAAGCAAATGTCCCCTTCCAGGAAGAATTTTTCTCACCTTTAACTGCCCCTGCTTAATGAATTGACCCTGCCGTTTGTCGAGTTGGCGGGGCTTTCTCTGGGCTAATCATTGCCCGTGTGACCGAGAAGTGAATTATTTAGTGCCGTCCAAGACCTTTGCAACTGGGGTTTCAGAATGTGCCAGATGTATTCCCATGACCTCTGGCCTTGTTGGGCAGACATGAAACACCACTAGGAATTTCTATGGAAACAACACCGAATCCAGGGTGCTCTTCCTCAGGCCCAGAGATACAGGGGTGTGAAGGAGGGGCCATGGTCATGAGGGTCATGGCCTTTGATGCCTGGCTGGGTGTAGGACATACTGGTCCTATGGGGAGAGGCTAGCCTGGGCCTGGCAGCCTCTATGGGGATTCCTCTGCAGCTCCACTGGGGGTGGGGTGTGTGTGTGGCTGCATCTTGTTGGCTCTCCCCAGTATCCCTGGGAACAAATGAGCAGGTGCTTTGGGTGGGGCTGGTACCAATGAGGAGCAATGAAGGATGTGAGTTGGGTTGATGAATGGTTGTGTGGTTCGAATTTATCCAAATGAAGATAAAAGGACTGATGGGCGTCTCGTGTTCAGTACAAAAGTAAATGGGATCAAATTCTTCTGCTTCTCTGGCTCCGTTCACATCTGTGCTTTTCTGAACCAACACCATGCGCCTGGTTCTTGGGACAGAAGCTGTGGTCTTGAGAGGCAGTTAACAGCTGAGGCCCGGGGCTTGTGGGAGAAAGATGCCCATCTTCTGGGTGGGTCAAGCCGGGGCCATGCTCAGTGGGACATCTCTAGAGGTAAGAGTGTCAGCGCCGACTTTCGAGTCCCCTCCTGCTCTGCTCTGTCAGCCTTTTCAGCTTGGCTGCTGGAAGCTTCAGGCTGATGATGAGGGAGTGTAAATTGTCAGCGGGATCCCAGTTCAATCAGAGCTGTGGAAAATAAGTAGCAAGGCGGGCTGCACAAGGTGAGCTTAGATAGCAGGAGGGGCGGGAGAGCTGGTGGACATTAGGGACCAGGCTGTGGTGGGGTAGAGGCACCACAGGGAACATGAGCCTGCTAGGTCACCAGTGTGGGCGGAGGCAGAGGGCGATGGGAAGGGAATACTTGTTTACTTTTCTCAGCTTTTCTGTGACTTTAAAAAAAATGTGGTATCTCAGTTTTTGTTTGGAAAGGAAAGAGCAGGAGGAGGCAGCCGGCCGGGGTCTTGATCCACTGTCACGGCAGTTTGCTTTTCTACTGGGCTGAGAGTCTAACAGAGCCTGGTTAGAGAGGTTCAGCGAGGCTGAGGAGAACAGCGTCGGGCTGGCAGCTCTGGGTGGTGTGCATGTGTGTGTGTGCGCGTGTGTGTGCACGTGTATGCGTGTGTGCGTATGTGTGCGTGCATGCGGTGTATTTGTGTGCTGTGTGTGTATCCTACTGACTGCTGCAGCTGGAGTCAAGCAGCAGAGTCCTCATGACTCTGCTTGATTAAGTCCCTCTCTGCTTCACTCAAGACGCCATCTCAGAGTTGGCGCCTGAAGATGTGAGATGGAGCGAGGCGTGGACCACACGAGTAGGTGGCAGTGTTGGGGAGGACCCATGGCTGCTAAGCAAGAGTGCCCTGAGCTAGCCTTCTCTCTCCTTTGTCTCTGTCTGTCTCAGGAAGGTTCGTAGTGCAGACTGCCTTTAAACTCACACTAGTTAGCTGAGGATATCCTTGAATGTCTGCTGCCTTGCCTCCACCTCCCAAGTGCTGGGAATCTAGGTGTGTGCCGCCATGTCTGGTTGATGAAGTGCTGAGAATTAAGCCCAACCCCTCACACATGCTAGGCAAACACTCTATAAAGCGAACTTGATCCTCTCTCTCGTTTCTCTTCTAGGATTAGCACAGGGACAGGGGTAGGAGATTCTAACTGGAGCAGTTTATTTAATAAGATATGTTCATTTGCATTTATGTATTTAAAATAATCCCGTCAATCAAAAAGTTTTCCCTTCTGTCTAAGGAAAAGAAATAAACAATAAAATGACACAAAGTAGTTTAATTATTATAATAAAATTCAAAGATATTCATGCCTCACGCATTTTGTCGCATGGGTTTTTCCTGGGTGCCGCGCTTGGCTCGTCACATCAGGTCATCTCTGGCACAGGTGCTGCTGTCCCAGGCCCCCAGCTGTAGCTTCTCTGTAAATGACATGTGAGCCAGGAGACCGAACTTTGCATTGCAGGCTCTGGTAGGGTGGAAATGCCCCTGCCATGGCACACAGCCTCAATCATTATTTCACGATGTCCTCAGGAGCATGGCATAAAGCTAGCTTGGGAGCCATCTATTCAGGGCAGGTGTTCTGTGGGGGCAGGTAGCAATGCAGGACCCCATGTATAGTTTCATAGACTATAAACTGCCCAGAAGGGTCCCCTCTTATGGACATTACTCTCACAAGTCCCATGTATCCTGGGAGTGGCCCTGGAGGTGCTGACCCCAACAGTACTTCCAGAACTTGACATTTGAATTCACTCACAGGGCAGCATGCTTCTGGGGTCCTGGCCGTTCTCTGGATACATGACACATGCCTCTGGGCACCGCAGCTGTCCTGTGAGAGAAGGACAGTCAGCATAAACTGGCCTTGTCCAGGTGGCTTTTGTCACATCTGTAAATCTCCGCTTTGCAACCACCATCTTCTCTGGCTGTGGCCAATCTTAACATATTCTGACCTCCCCTCTCCTGCCGCCCAGCCTGAGAGAGTGTGGTGTGCCATGGGGACTGCCTTTCCTCCTGGATTTATATCTCTGTCACAGTCTCAGAAGGTCAAAGCTGTAGGCCCACCCCTGGCTGGCAGGGTATCTCTGTAGATGTCCTGCTGTGAGCTGTGTCCCCTGTTGTGGTTCTTAAAGCTCATTTCTAGGCCACCTTGTTTGTGTTTGATTCTGTATGAACAACAGCAACAAAACTTTTTTAAAAGCTGCTTTCACTTAAGATATGGGAGTTTGCTTCTCATACTGAAGTTTGGTAGCTCCAGTCAGTTGAGAGTCAAGGTCCAGCATCCTTGGCCTTTTTTTGCTCTAATGCTATTTAGTTTTACCCTGTATCCTTTGGCTGCTGGAGCTCCATCCATCTCTTATGGATGGCAAGAAGAGAAGGAAGAGAGGGAGGTCCCTCTCCTAATGGAATCAGTCTCTTTATAGAGATTTTTCTGGAAATTTACATTTAGCCTCGTCTGCTAGACACAAGGGAAGTGGGAAATGCTACCGTCTCTGGCATGTTGCTGGCCAGATAAAACCTCAGTTCTCAGAGGAAGGAAAAGGAAGAGGATGGACTTTGAGTGGAGACACCTGATGTCCTTTGTCACATACATGGTACTGATTCTCTCCTCCCTCTTCCATTGCCTTCCCGGGGTCCTCTGACCACTGGCCCAGCTCAGTGTGCCCGCCACAGTGCCTGCTCAGCTACCCCCAAAGTTCTTCTCTTTGCTTTGGTTTCTCCCTCTTCCATGTCTCCCAGAAATCCCAGGAGGGCAGGATTTGGTACGCTGGTTAAAATAGGGATAGAGCAGACCTGGTTCATGTGGTAAACTCGACTCTTCATCTGGGTGGTGTTAAGCCAACTACTCAATCTCTCTGAGACCTGATTGCTTCATATGTGAGATGGCGCTCCCAGTGGTGCCGCTGCGGGAGTGGAGATGTGGAGCGTGCTCAGCTCAGAGCCTGGCACACAGCGAAGGCATTAGTGTTAGGCACTGCTGTTATTATTTTAGAAGGGGTCTTGTTGGCATAGTTTGCACAGGGATCATCAGCCAGTGACCTGTTTCTTTCTAAATAACTCTTAATCTGTCAACAAATATTTGTTGAACATCTACTATCTACCAGGCTCTCCCCTGTCTCCTAATGGTCCACTCTGGGAGTGACCTTCTGTGGGGAGAGTACCCTTGTCTGAGTTGGACTCCTGGCTTTTGCTACAGAAATGCATCCATAGAGTGAACGGTCTGTGGCCCAAGCCCCTCACACACACTTGGGGCACCCGAGCCTTTCAGGTGCTTGGTATCGTGTCCCAGGGGTGGACTTAGGAGCTGCATAGCTCCGGCATCCAGTCCTTAGGCCTGAGCTGCATCCATTGCCCCTCTGTTGAAGGGCTTGGAGAGAGAAGTGTGCTCTCCCAGGTAGGACCTCTCTTCTACAGGGTGTGTAGAGACAAGAGTGTAAAGTCGGGGGCATCTGCTTTGTGGAACCACAGGTTCTTCCAAGAGTCAGGGGAACACAACTTAAGGGGTGCACAGACCTCAGTAAACAGACCGTAGGCCTCTGAGAGCTGTTTGGCACTGTCCAGAGTGGCCCAAACAGAGATGCCTATGTTTTCCAACAAGCAGGGAGGAAAGCCTTGCATCCCTGGTGCCGCTGTATGGCAGTTGGGCTTTCTTCTTCTTTCTGGGTGGCCTGGGTGATGCACAGGCCTGACATTAATGTAAAAAATCAAAGCAATAGTTCCTAGCATCCTTCAAGACAGGCTCTCACGCTGTCCTCTTGCAGTGAGTGGTCGGGTAGTTGAGTCGTCATGAGTGACACCGTCCATCAGCCTTCGTTGAGAGACCTGCTCTCCTGTGACATGCGATGGCTTGCTGAGATGGTCCAAAGGCTTCTTTCAGCCTGGCAAATACAGGAGTGTTAGGCTGTGGCCAGGCTCTGCTGTGACTCCTTCTGCCCTACAATCTCCCACCTGGAAAGGGAGGGCAAGGCACTATCAGTGTGCCTTTGCCAAAAAGTCAAACACCAAAGGCTGGCCTAACCCATTCTGAGGGAGCCAGGAGAGAGGAAAAAGGTTCAAGCAGAACGTGGGGAGCTGGGAGTTCTCACCTGGGACCAGTAAAGAGCCCAGAAAAAATGTCACAAAAGTGAATATGAAGCTGGTTCAACGGAGAAAAGCTCACCCGGAAGTTATTTCCCAGCTGACACCACCTGTGTGACTTCCATGGAGCTCTGGCCCTGCTGGCAGTAGAGAAAGAGGCCCCATGAGAGTTGCTGGCTTTGTGGAGGGACATCTCTTCTATCCAGAGGGGGAGGTAGCAGAAAGGACACACAGGGCATGTCTGAACAGGCCCTCACAGGGTGATTTCTGAGGCAATTTCAAGGTCATGAGAAGTAGGAAAGTAATAATAAATCCTTGTTCTGAAGCCTGGTTCATCTCTCTACAAGGGATGTGTCAGCAGTGTGGGGAGAGGCTGTTGCATCAAGACACAACCAGCTCTGGGGAGACACACGGGTGTCCTCGGGATGTGTGGGGATGTGTGGAGGAAATGATTCCCAAGGCCAGCAGGTCGCTTTCCCCAGTACCTCTTTGGACTAAGGGATTCCCTCCTTTCCAAGGTGTTTTCTTTCTTTTTTTTTTTTTAAATATTTATTGATTTATTATGTGTACAATATTTTGTCTGTATGTATGCCTACAGGCCAGAAGAGGGCACCAGACCCCATTAAAGATGGTTGTGAGCCACCATGTGGTTGCTGGGAATTGAACTCAGGACCTTTGGAAGAGCAGGCAATGCTCTTAACCTCTGAGCCGTATCTCCAGCCCCTCCAAGGTGTTTTCATCTGAGAAACCCGTCATTGTGGTTGGGCCTGGAATAGAGCATCTCTGCAGTCACGGTTGGTCAGTGCCAGGGGTGCCCAAGTACCTGCTGGTGTCCCGGTGGACAGAAAGTAGGGTTGGGGATTAGCTTCATCCCAACACCCCCTAGATAGCCTGGGTTTGCCATTTAGCCTCCGTAGAAAGATCACAGAGCAAGCACAGGGGCTGGGCACGAGGTGTTTGCCTCCATGGGTGCCGTTGGCATGGCTCCCCCACAGCCAGCCATCCTATAACAGCTCTGTGCCTCAGTCTCCCCACCTGAAACACATATTTCCTGGTTAAGAGGGTGTGATTCGCCATACCACAGGGCAGCCGCCTGCCAGTACCCAGTTCTGAGTCAGATAGTTCCTGCCACATGGATGCCAGACACTCCAACTCATCTAGTACTGTCCCCGGGTTCTGAGACCCTGAACCAGGCACCTGCCCCCTCTTTTGTTGCTCAGTCCTACTTTCTCCCCTACCCACCCATGCACGCATGCATGTATCCACCCACCTACGCATGCATGCACCCACCCACCCATGCATGCACCCACCCACACATACACTCATGCATGCACGCACAACCCATGCATGCGCCCACACACACACACGCATGCACACATGCATGCACGCACCCACCCACGCACACACACACTCCCCCAGCAGTTTGCTCTGCTGGGTTGGGCTCTCCTGGGACTCTGTGAGGCTCTTCCCCACTGATGTTTGGTCCCTCCTCACACAGGTCTCTCACTCTCTCTCAAGTGGCCCTGGTGACAGTAACCTGTCCTTCCCTGTCTCCCTCTGTGCCTATACCTTGCTCTATACCTTACCTAATTGGCGTGCATTCATTTCTGACATCTTGATGGCTTTTGGTTTCCCACCAGACTGAACCATTGCCCTTGCTTGGTTACCGCTTGCTCTGGCCTGACAATGCCCAGTTGGGCTAGATCAGCAACAATGGCAAGGACAGCCCTGGTGAGCTGGCAGGCTGTGTGAAGATGCCTGCACATACTCGCTCACTACATCTGCGTAGAGGTCCTGGGTTGCTTGTTATTCCCATTTTTCAGGAGAAAGAGAGGCACGGAGAGCTTAGGTAACAAGTGCAGTTAGGATCCACCCAAGACCAGGCTCTTACACATAAACTTGCTAGGTTCGGGGTATGCCAGGAGGTCAGGAGCCTGGTCCCCAGAGACTCCCTTGTTACGAGGATGGACTGTCCCTACTGGCCTCAATCCCCTACACTGCCTACAGCCCCTTGGGCCGCCACTCCTCATTTTAGAGGTCTCCCTTACCAGTGAGTGAGGACAAGATGACCCTACCCATGTGGAGAGCTGATTCTGAGAGGCGCCAGCCCTCATTCCCACCTCTGCCAGGTGCTTGTCAAGAAAGGCGCACATCACCCACAGGCTTCACACTCTGACACCTTTGGCCCTGGGCAAATTATCCCTCCTGCCCGGCAGGCCCAGGAGAGTCTGGTACACAGCCCTCCCGTCTGCTGGGAGAGAGCAGAGGGCTCAAGGGCCACATGCTGTGTTTTTCATTTGCACATCTGTGGCTCCTCATCTCCGATGCCAGGGGTGGGGTGGGGGGGCTTTTGGGGGTCTCTCTGAGACCTCTCATCTAGCTCTCTTTTCTTTCTCCCCCAGTTCCTTTTTCTTAGTCATTCCCTTTGTCCGGTTTTCTGTGTCAGTCAGCTTTCTGTCACTGTGGCAAAATATCTTAAGAAATTAAAAAGGATTTGTTTGGGGTCTTGGGTTTAGTAGATGGTCACGTGATCATATGGCTCTGGCCCTGTGGCAGGCATAGCATGGCCGAGCAGAGCCGATTGTCTCATGGAGGCTAGGGAACAGTGAGAGGAAGAGGCAGGATCCCAGTGTGCCTTTCAAGAACACTCCCAGAGGCCCTGTTTCTCAGTGGCTTGTCAGCTACTGGCAGAGTCTCTTGCACACAACCCTAGGGGACATTCAGATCCAAATTACAGCATTCTCCCAGCTCTGTCCCTACCTCCTTCTCTTTGGGTTTCTTTGGCCTCTAGCGTAGGGCAATGTCTGTACTTGCTGGGAGTGGGTGCTGCTCCTCATGGCTGCAGCCATCAATTCTTGCTGTTCCAGCTGGTAACTTGGGGTTCTGGCCTGGGACTCTGGGTTCTATCTGGGGTTTACTTACTGGCCTTGTGACAGTCATGAGGCTAAGTGAATATATCTTACCTGGCCTTGGCTGCTTCTTTGCCTAATTGAATTGTCAATCAAAACTAATCATCTCTAGAAGGCCAGGGCCCTCTGTGTTTAGCTTTCCCAGAAGTAACCATCATCTGAATGACTCACCGGGACTGGACACAGGAGCCCTGGTGCCATTCATCCTGCTGGGCCTCTGAGGTAGTGGCCTTGGGGTGAGGTAGGGTCTCAGAGACTGAGGAACTCATGACTAGCAGCCATGAATCACCCTGCACACTTCCCCATCACAACTTGTGCATGCTCAGAGGCTGCATGAAGCAGACTTAAGTGTGGTTGTGTGTCTGAAACCGGCTTTCAGCTGAAGCCCTTTGCCACAGAAACCCACAGCTTACCTCTTTGTCTTTCAGACCCACAGGGGTTTAGGAGTGACAGATCCAGGGCAGCAAGAAGTCCCTAGACAATGCTCATTCCAGAGAGTGACTAGCATTCTGTTCTTCCTTGACGTAGCTGCTCAGTGATTCTCATGCCATCTTTGATAAGACTATGTCTAAAGTGTATTATATAATTACCCGGGTTATAAAACAGAGGGTCTGGAGCACAGAGTGACCTTGTGCTGATGGCTCAATTGTGACGGCTTATCAACACAGTGCTGCTTGGGTTTTCACCTCCTGCCTCCAAGCTCATCTGTCACCACTGACGTGTGTGTGCTTCTGAGGCTTCCCCGCCCACCTGTCCATCACTCCGATGGTTCTGGGCTGCGGAGTCAGTGTGGCAGAGTGGGTTAGCGTGAGGACTCTGCAGTCAAACGGCCTGGGAAGGTAACTGTGCCTCTATTACAGTATCTGGAAAATGGACATGGTGCCAACACCCTTTAAAAAATCAACTTTAAAGCCTGGAGTGGTGGTGCACGTTTTTAATCCTAGCACTTGGGAGGCAGAGGCAGGAGGATCTCTGTGAATTTGAGGTCACCCTGGTCTCCATAGTGATCTTCAGGACAGCCACGGCTGCATAAAGAGACACTATCTCAAACAAACAGACAGACAGACACCTCCACAAAATAAAGTAACGAACTTTAAGGTGCTGGGGTGGAGCCCCCCTGTAGACGGCTCACCTAGCATGCACAGTGCCCTGGGTTGATCCACAAGCACCACATAAACCAGGCTGGGAGTACACGCCTGTGATCTTGGCTCTCAGGAGAATCAGAAGTTCAAGACCAAACTGAACTACATGTGTGTAGTTCACATTCCTTAAAAAATACCTTCAGCCAGCACTGTAAGACGTCTGTATTTCTAGCCCTCGAGAAGTCCAAGCCAAGGGTCATTTGGGAACAGCTTAAAACACTCATTGAGAAAGACTCTGTCCTAGAACACAAACAAATCGAACCAAAAAGCCAAAATAAATGAATTTTTAAAAACCATCACTGTTAAGGCTGTGTTTATCTCAATATCAAAACACTTGCTTTGTACGCTTACGGTTTGATTTCCAAATCGCAAAAGCAAGTAAAATGCAGCATGCCTGAGCTCCTAGATCCAATCCCCAGTGGGAGGGAAGCAAGTCTTTAGTTTTTATGAGTTTCAGGTTCCCAGCAAAATTGGGAGGGAAGGAGAGGCTTCCCACAGCCTGTCTCCCCATTCACCCCTACTCTCACATCCCACAGAGCCCTGAGAGGGATGCTCTTGTAAGATGTGTCAAGGGTGAAATAGGGTGTTCCCATAAAACATATGAAATACTCACACAATGCCAGACATATAATAGATGTCACAGGTAGCATGCTTGTCACCAGCAGCACTGACAACAGTAATGACAACCGTGACCATGAACAAGGTCCTCAGCGTTTGGGGATTGCCAGGTACCATCTCAGCACCTCATTGGCTGCATCTGGACAAGGGGGAAGCTCTAACCTCAGTGGAGGAGGCCGGGTCCTAGCTGTACCCTTCTTAGAAGCTCAGCCCATGCCTGTCCTGAGACTCAGGGCTACAGTGTGCTCCCCTAACCTCTTGTGTATCTTATGAGCGGGAATCTCTGTGGGTTTGGGAAAAGTAAAAAGGAGCTGATTAAACTGGGACCAGCTAGATGGGGAAGGCTGGGCTGGCTAAATCCAAGGTGTGTCTTTAACCTGAGCAGAGGCAGCAGAGTCTGGGGAGGTTCAGGACTAGGGACAGCTCCCTGCCCTGCCAATTCGGGAAGGGGGCGGTTCCTCTGGGCTTTGGAGGAAGGCAGATATTTATTTGCCCTGGGGCAGGATGGCTGTGTGCCACCTGGAGATGGTGTCTTCTTTTTCCAAGGGTCCCCTTGTGTGTTGCGGTGAGGGGACCTGCAGACCCCGCTTTCTGCCCAAGATGCTTCTGAGGTCAAAGCTCTCATGGGGACTCTGCTCTTCTACAGGAAGACATGGCTTTTAGGAACAACAGCAACAATAGTATTAATGCCGAGGGTAGGCAGGATGAGAGGAACGTAAACACGCCAGGGCTCAGTGATGCGTGCTGGCCTTTCTAGTAGGGTGCTCCTTCCGCAACATCTGTCCTGACATTGGCTGCCTTGCCACACTGGCCAGAGTCCCAGCTTCTGGCTTCCAGAAGAAGCCCAGACTGGCAGCTGCTGTGGCTTGGCCACTCGCCTTGAGCAGAGACTCTTCCCTTTAGCACAGCAAAGTCTCCTCCCCTTAGCACAGCAGAGACTCCTCCCCTTAGCACAGCAAAGGCTCCTCCCCTTAGCACAGCAAAGGCTCCTCCCCTTAGCACAGCAGAGACTCCTCCCCTTAGCACAGCAGAGACTCCTCCCCTTAGCACAGCAAAGGCTCCTCCCCTTAGCACAGCAAAGGCTCCACTTGCCAAGCCCTGTTGCTCCTTCCCTTGGCTTCATTTCTTCACCAAGTGCATTCACCCTTGCTTCCCTGCTTCAATGCCATCCACAGAATCTTTCCCCTATGTGCAGATGGGCTGGGCAGAGGAAGAGGCAACAGGAAGGGTTCCACATGTTGGGCACTGTGTGCATTCCCCAGTTCTCTGACCCCACATTCAAGCACTGTGCAGTGTGTGAGGTGGGTGGGTCGACCATCTGCAGAACGGTTGCTGTGCCCCGGTGCCAGGCTGGGAGTGTGTGCATAATTGCCCTGTAAAAGCATCTCTGTGTCAGAAACAGAACAATCTACCAAATGCCATTTTGCTAAAAGCCAATTTGCTGAAGGCAATTCGTGGAATGGCCGATTTGTCCAAGGATCGATTCATCAAACTGGCTTCTTTAACTCTCCTGATTTTTTCCTTTTTCTTTCTTTTCTTTTCTTTTTTTAAATCACAGCATTGAAGACTTGCTCTCATTTGTCTCTGCCCAGCTCTTGGTATTTGGTCTGAGGTGAACCTGATCCCAGCTTTCCACTATAGCTGCAGGGAGCCAGGGCAGGCAACCAGGAGTCCTTAGGCCACATGGACAAGGGAAATGGCTCCACTGGAGCCGAACAAAGTCTTAAAGACAACAAAGAAAGGTGTTGATCCCTTGACTAGCTGACCTGCAACTTGGCCTGTATCCTCTAACCTCCTTTGGGGATACTGGTGAGGGCCTTGCTTAGACTGACCGGTGAGGTGGGGCACCAAGATCAGTCTCAGAACCAGCTGATACTTGGCGTCACTCAGGCTACTCACTATGAGAAGCCCAAGGCCCATTCAGAGCAGGTGGTCCCTCTGCCACCTTTTTTCCAGACAGGGTCTTACTATGTGGCCTTGGCTGTCCTGTATCTAACTAGCCTCTAGCTCATAGAGATTCACCTCCCAAGTGAGCTACAATGCCTGGCTTGTGTCCCCTTATTTGATAGCCTTACCCTTTCTTCATTTTTTAAACTCTCCCTCTGATTGCTGTCATCATCCTTTATGACAGAACCCAGGAGCCACCTTCATTCCTTCCTGAAACAGGGTGAGAAAGTCTCTCAGACTCCTGCCAGCTGCTCCCATCCCCACTCCCACCTTCCCTTCCCTTGTCCTTGTTTTCCTGAAGTGAGTGTCCTCCAGTGCCATGTTCCCATCCTGTGTGAGCTGGAGGTCACATCCCTGGAGCCCAGCACAGTGCCTGTTCTTCCTGAAGTTGTGGAACCTGACTGTGGAGTTTGATAGTAGAGACCTTGGGAAATGCAGCATCTTCACCGGCAGGGTCCAGTGCTGCTGTCCGTGGTGCCCACTTCCTAATTCAGCCCGTCTGTGTGGACCACTGTCCAAGTCCCTTGTGTCTCTTGGTCATGGACGGTTCCTGCCGTGGATAGCTTTCCTCAGCCAGAGGCCATCCCCAATCCTTACGATTGTGAATACAGCGTCTCCCAATATGTCACCTTAAAAGGCTTGCCTGTGACTTGTCTCCAGGTGATGGAGGAGGGTGGCAGCCAGTGCCTGTTCAAAGCCTGCAAGCAGCAGACACCAAGTCAGCATTTCCATTGCTGCTTTGAAAACTCTGTATTGAAGTGTCATGTGTGCAGAGAGAAAGGTCCCAGCCAGGGACATCTTGGTGAACAAACCCTCCAAACAAACACTCTGGTCAGTAGACCCAGAGAGATGAGGGAAACACCAGAGCATCCAGCAGCCCCTTGTACCTCCCTCTAGTTACTCATTTATATTAGCCAAGGCTAGCCACGGTCCTGGTTCCTAACAGCAAGGACTAGCTTTGCCTCCTTTTGTCATTATGTAGGAAGTACATGAGACTTCCTAGGCACTCCTCTGTGAAGAGGGCTCTCTTGATAAAACGAACAGCCTTTCCCTATCCTGGTGGACAGGTAGGCTTGCCCTGTGCCTCCCCCCCACCCCTCATCGTCCCCCTCATCACCCGGCTCTGTGTTCTCGCTGGATGGTTGGGACTCAAGCTTGCCACTTTTTGACAGTCAACAGAATAAAAGGACATGACAGTT
The DNA here is from genome assembly GCA_004026605.1 of Ondatra zibethicus. Lineage (NCBI taxonomy): Eukaryota > Metazoa > Chordata > Mammalia > Rodentia > Cricetidae > Ondatra > Ondatra zibethicus. The sequence continues at coordinate 1,425 of PVIU01002444.1, read as the reverse complement.
CAGTGTCTTAGGTGTCCTTCAGTTGAGTGGGACTCTAACATCAGAGCCTCCTTGCCTTGGAGGCAAGTCAGCTCATGGGAGAGGCTGCTTTGTTGGGGGGACCTCTTCTGGGATGTTAGTTTTGTGGGTCAGTGTTCACAGCTGCCTAGCAACCAAGCCAGTGTCAAGCCGGCATCACAGGGTGATTTATAGCGTAGCTAGCCAGACCACTTAGTGCCTTTGTCTGGTGAGGTTTTTGCACAGTTTTAACGGTGGTGGTGGTGGTGGTCATGGTGATGGTGGTAGTGGTCATGGTGGTGCTCGTGGTAGTGGTGGTGGTGGTGTGTGAAGGATGCACATGAAGCTGGTAGCCTCATGGTGGCAGGGAGGGAGGTTTCTGCTGATGCCAATGCCTGTGCCCATTGGGCACCCAGAAAACAGGGAAAACAGAAGACTCAAACCTGATACTCTATGATGTTGATGTCCAAACTACCCCCAGGAGCTTGGTGTCAGGAATTGCCTGTGACAACATGTTCTGTTCCATAGGCTGGGCTCTTTCCCACTGTGAGAACAAGACTCCATTCCTTGGTGAGCAGTGAGTGGGCAGCCTGCTCCTCCAGACCCCCTCTAGTGGGCTAAGCAAAGGTAGACAATGTCTCCCCTGTCCCCAGCCCCAGTGGCTGATTACTCCCACTTCCTGAACCCCTCCTGTTCCCTCATGCAGCCTATGCCCCAGGAGAAAGGCCAGCAGCTCCTTTCCTTCCTCCCCCACTAAAGCATAGGTGTCAGACCCCTGCTGCTTTGAAGCGATGTCTGGGTACAGAGGCTGCAGTGGCTTCAGCACTGGCTAGGGACATCAAAGCGTTCAGTCCTTCTCTTTGCCAGATGTAGCTCTCCAGCTTGAATATGTTCCAGTTTGCTTTAGACCTTGCTGAATGCAGAAAAGTCTACCAGTCCACTGAAGGTGCTGGCCCAGATACCAGGGCTGGCCTGTTAAGCACATTGCTCTGGATGCCTGGTAGTCAGTCTCCTTCATGTATGAGGTGTTGTGTGCAGGACGCTAGCCACCTGTGGCAGGCTGAGTGAATGGCACACACCCACAGACACTGGGAACTTCCTTGTTTGGAGTCCAGCCCCACCTGGGGCCCCTGGTGATTGCCAAACCCCAGGCTCCATATTCCTATCACAGAGCCCCAAAGACAAGAACCTCATGGTGGCTTTGACTGAGCTCTCCTGTGCCTCACCATGACAACTACTTCTGCTTTCTGCAGAGGAGGCCAAGCCACGCCCCTTACACACTCCTGGAGTCAAAGACTTGGACAAGGTGCTCAGTGCTCACACGGCTGGCTTTGCTGTGCTCCAAGTCCAGGTGTACAGTCTTGCAATGCGCTGATAAGGAAGCTATGGATAAGGTGCCCCTGCACATCGGGTTGTACTGAACCTCTC
>PVIU01002443.1:10335-172658 GCA_004026605.1 Ondatra zibethicus | reverse complement strand
TCCCTCCCTCCCTCCCTCCCTCCCTCCCTCCCTCCTTTCTTCCCTCTCTCTGTCTCTCTCTCTCTCCAACTCTCTGCTCTTCTCCCCTTCTCCCTTTTCCCTCCATAACCCACTAAATATATATCCAACCTCACCTTGCATGGCATGCCTATCCATGTCTCTGTCTCTCACCTGCCACGTGGCTCCCTGTCCAGGACCAGCCACCTTCGGAGACCTGCAGTGAGGTCTTGTGTGTCATCCCTGCCTGGAACTGGTTGCTCTCAGGACCCTGTGCCCACTGCCTGCCCCCTGCTCTGGGACCTGCAGCATGGTCTCATGGTCTGCTGCACGCTGTAGCCACTTGGGATCCTGCAGCATTTTATTTTTACCATTACAAGTACTACCTTGACAGTTGGTGAGACTGGTTCTGACAGAGAAATGGAGCCAAAACAAGCCCCCAAAATGTTCTGGCTTACAGGTACTTACAGTGACACCCTCACAAAGTTGCCCAGATTCTGGCCCAAGATTATCAAGCTTCTGGGTCTAAAGACTATGAGCTCACAATGTTGAGTATGCTATGTAAAATTCAGAGTTTAAAAATAGAAGTCAGGCCTAAGAGGGAGATCTTGCAGCTCAAACATGTCATGCTCTGTTTTTAGAGATTTTAAGAGCAAAATAAAGTTGGGAAATTGGTATAGTTACTAAAATAGGTGTTATTTCCTTTTAATTATAGCACTAAATGCTAAGCTTTTCCAGACAGTGGGAAAAGTGCACGCTTGTATAAAAATAGAATGACTGATTATTTTTCCCTGACTTTGGTGCTTGAGAGACTGTGATAAACAGCTTATTAGTTATATACCCACCATTTCCTGATTTAATAACTGATTAAATACACAAGAGGACAAAGACTAGAATGAACTGAGTACCTACTCCATGACTGACACCAGGCTGGGTTCTTAATAAGTTTCTTCCAAAGCAAGTGGTCTTCACGAGATGAGGGTACTGACCTGACAAGGCAGAAAACTAAGCTGATCAACTTGAGTGATCAAGCCTATACTTATGACTCAGTGGTCAAGCTGTGGTTCCAACCCAAATGTGCTGGAGCTTACCAATAGCATCCATAGGATACTTTACTAGAGGAGTCTCATGAGAGACTGGAGATGGCTGGGATTTAGAGTGATTATTTCCCTCCAGTAGAGTTTTCAAATTTCCTAAGAGTTGGATAACTCATCTGCCGATGTGTGGCACACTCACTGGTCATAAAAAAGCAAGTCCGCATTGGGAAAGCCATGTCATCTTGATGATAAATAAATCCTTTTATAATGATTACTTGGTGTCATTTGCTTATTGAAAGAGACCTGTCACATATCACAGGGCTTTTCCCTACCTATCGTACCCTTTCATGACCTTTCAGGGAAAACTCACTGTCTCAACATACAAAGTGAAGGTGGTTAAGACAGTTGTCTATTATTATGCTATGAAGAAATATATATAAGGGTAGGAGGAACATGCCATCCTTGTCATAGCATTTTTCCATGGTTCTAGACTTTTCTTCTCCTTGAAAACCTAGATTGGTGATAAGTACTTTAGTTTAATGAAGATAACCATGACTTGATACTGCATCCTCAATGTGCTGTCTCTACATGACAATTTTTATTAGCATAGGTCTTGAGGAACAGGAAGTCTGCATAAAAGGCATCACCTAAAACCTCCCTTTTCATTCAAAAATATAGAGGTATCTATGTCTCTTTGAAAGCCTAGACATTAATGAAAAGATGGCCATTTTTGCTTCATCAAGATACATGATGCCTTCTCATTGGCCTACAGTGAAATCATACACAGTCCAACCTCAAATACATTAAGAAAACAGTGTTCATGGATCCGGGGGACATGGCTCAATCAACAAAGTGCTTGCCATGCAACTTTGAGGATCTGAGTTAGGCACTCTGTATCCATGTGAAAAGCCGTGTGTGTATGTGGGCGCGTGCGCACATGCACATACTTGTATCCTCAACTCTGTGGACGCAGACAGGCAGATTCTTAGGGCTTGCAGACCAGGCAGCCAAACCTAATCATTGAGTCCTAGGTCCTGATAAGAAACCCTGCCTCAAAAATCAAGGTGGAAGACACAGCAGATTGCTTTTTGGCCTCTATACTTATGAATCTGGGAGCATGTATGTGCACACACACTCATACAGGGAGTTGTCTTAATGTTCTTGCTGGAAGAGAGACAATATATCCTATTTCATTATAGAAGGGCTTTGGATATTTTGCTTCAGAAACATCCCAAAGGCTTCTTACAGTGCAATATTGACTCCTCCACAGACCCACTAGACTCCTTAAGGACAGAGCCCAGTATACTTTACTGAAGAGTATTTGTATCACATATGTATGCAATGTCAGGACATTAAGGACAGTCTGGGATACATAGTAAATTCTATGCTGGCCTGGGCTCTGTCACAAAAATTTAAAACCAAATACAAACAAAAAGTATTTGATCATAAAGTGTTTCAAGTTTGAGCTAGCAAGGTCAGTAGCTAACCTTGCAGGCTTCCTTAATTAGGGTTGTACTCTTGAAATCTCTAAGCATCAATTTTCTCTAGTACAGACAAATATAGCATCAGGATCCTATGATGCTAATCTAAGTTAGCACCTACTTCAATGTCAGACTAACTAACACCTACTAGGTAGGAAGAAGTGCTGCCTTGCCATTATTGAAATTCAGAAGTACTTCCATTCATACTATTCTGGTCATCCTATCTCCAGTTTCCCATTCCTGAGCGTCTCAAAGAGTCCTCAGATTCCTCTACTATGTAGCAATATACTTATCCATTCTCTGGATCTATGGTACTTAGAATTCAGATCTATGTTGAATAAAGAATGGCTGCACAAGTAACTATTAATAACAGAGAAAGAAACAAGAAACAAAGAGAAGTTGCAAGATTGGTGATAGTAACAAAGTAGAAACAATATGTGACTTTAGACATGATATTTGAGGAATGCAGTACCTAGAACTAACAATTTTCAAATATGTCTGCCTTTTCTTCTGACACTCACTAGGCTGTATATGGACCTTTTAGAGATAAGAATAGTCAAGAGAAAATATGCGCTCCTGCTGCTTTCCCAGCCTATACATGGAAGACTGCAGTAAGATAAATACTGATACATATTGCAAGTGCAGACCCTTGAATATCCACAAGCTGCACATGCAATATACAAGACAATATGTTCAATTAAGGAACTGAATATTGAATTTATTGATAGAGGCTGAATTCTAATTTATATCAATAGTTAAAGACATTACAGGTCAAAGTGATAAAGAATTCAATGGGAGATCAGCCTTAAAGCCAGCAGAGAGGCTTTCTGGAAAGACTGCACCATACTTCCACAGCTCAACTGCTTATTGCTTGCAGCATGATACAGAGTAATAACTGAAGGTGCCACCTGTGCATGTCCTATGCTCTGATAAAACAGGAAATTGGATGTCCTCCTCCACATTGCTACACATCCCCTCTCTTTTAGGAAGGGACAATGAGTCTAAACATCACTCTCTGTTGTCCCCTACCTACATTGCCCTTATGATTTACCTGTGTTGTAGCCCCTTCCAAGGGCTGGCCATGGACGGTGATTTTTCCAGAGATTTCCAAGATACCAGTCACTCTGGTTCTCTACCAAGCCCAGGACCTGTTGGCCTGTAAAACACAGAGAATACAGATGTCTTAGAAGCAGCAGCTCAGGCATCTAGGGCTGGAGAGTACCAAACACAATGAATAATTATGCAGATCCTCATAATAACAGCTCACATCTGCTGGGGGCTTTCATTAAGTGCTAGGTCCTGACCCAAGTGTTTAACTTGCATAAACATATTTCATTCTTACAATTAGGCAGCTGCTTTTATTATCTCCATTTTACAGAGAAGAGACAGCTTCCAAAATGGTTAATTATCTTGGCCAAGGTCATCTGTTTCTGATAATGCCAGAGTCTCCAACCATCCATCCACCCACCCAAACATCTGTCCCTCTATCATCCATGCATAGATGTGTCTCATTCCCTAAATCATGGGACATGAGGTATATCTTTATGGCCTGACATATTAATTTTCAAGTATTCCAATATGATGTTTTCTTTTATATATTAATTTACTGGCTTTCTGCATGGTTTTTAAATTAAAGATTAAGGAATTATCCTTGTTTGATGAGAGGAGAGTCCATAGTGAAGAGCCACCCTGAGACCAGCTTGTCACAGTGCTTCTGTTGTTACTACTTCCAAAATACATCCATCTATGTGTTGCTGGAGGCTGCTTGTTTGTTTCCTGGCTGCCTAGACCCAAAATAATCACACAGAAACTGTATTATTACAACACTGCTTGGCCTATTAGCTCACGTTTCTTATTTGCTAGCTCTTATATCTTAAATTAACCCATTTCTATTAATCTTTGTATTACCATGTGGTTGTGGCCTACTGGTAAGGTCCCATCTGGTGTCCAGCATCTTTCTCCTGTGGCAGCTATATGGCTTCTTCCTGACCCTGCCTACTCTCTCTATATATCTTTTCCAGCCTGATTATATTCTGTTAAGCCATTGGCTGAAAGCAGCTTCTTTATTAACCAATGGCAGTAAAACATAATCATAGCATATAGAGGGGAATCCCACATCATCTATGTTACTAAGCACCATGTCAACATTATGTCAATCCAATAATGTCATCTGGATGGATGAGTACTTTCCTGCCACCATAGTCAGCCTAGTCTCTGGTGAACCATAACATTTCAGATGGGTTAGGCTTGTAGTCTATCATTTAGGGCTGTGTTTCTAGGGTATCACTAATCATATTTGGCCATGTCTAGTGAGTGTGGTCCATCATTAAGGGATGTGTGTCTGGAATGTAGGTAGGACTGAATCTCTGAGCCTTTCAGGCATGTTATCAAACCTACATAGTTTGATTTAGACATTCTAATATAAGATATCAGTAAAAGATATCTTAAAATTACCCCTGCCATTTTATTGACTGGGGAATGAGACTTTCATACAACCAGTGATTAATACAGTTACTGATGGAGCTAGTATGTATATCTGCATTTGTCTGACATCCACATCCTTTTCTTTTCAGAGCATTAGTGATCCACATTTCACAGAATGAGGAACTGAGGCTTAGGAACTGTAAATGACTTGCTAACAGTCATACAACTAGCCACTGATGGCTTTCACAGATAACCTTCTGAAGTGAAACTTCTCATGCTGTTGACCAATCTTAGAAATAAAGAGCTTTCTAACCAAATGAAAACCCAGCATGCTAAGAAAACACAGCAGTACTGTTGGAACACCACACTGGGTGATATAGGACCTTGGTGTGATGACAGCTCTCTGAAATGATGGTGCAAAAGTTTGGTGCAATTTATTTGATCAATTTATCAAGCTGCTGTCTAAATCACCATCCCTGCACAAACATATAAATTAGAGGCACAGGAAAAATACTACCACCCACTTTTTCAATGTAGGTGATTGCAACCCAAACTTGTAGAATCCCTTCATAAAGTGTATGTTCAATTTAGTGAGTGGAAGAGCCAATAAATGCCACATGCAATAACCTTGGGGTTTATTGCAAAACAACCAGATCAAAAAGACTTGGCCCCTTAGTTGAGAAGCTCTAATCAGAATCCTTACACTGGAGAACAATTTGATATTCCTACATAGGAGAACTGGACAAAGCTAAAATAGTCCTTGGGGGTAACAGCATACACTAATTAAGGAGCCTGAGTTAGTATCACCAATGCTTTTGAATTGATAAAGGGCATCACAAACTCAGACCTGGCAAAGATGTGGTGGTTTGAATGAGGAATGCCCTACCATAGGCTCAGGCATTTGAAAATTTGGTAAACAGTTGGTAATGCTGTTTGGAGAGGTGGTACAGCCTTGCTGAGGGAAATGTATCACCGAGGGTGGGTTTTTTTTTTTTTTGAGAAATTTAAGACTTGCCCTACTTCTGATTCTCTCTCTGCTTAATGTTTGTGGTTGAAGGTGAAATCTCATAGCTTCCTACTCCTGATCCCATCCCTGTTGCTTGCTATCACACTTTCCTGTCATGATGGACTCTTATCCCCTGGAACCATAAACAAAAATAATCTGTTCTGTAAATGATTTTTTGATCATTGTATTTTATCACAACAACAGGTACCATATAGCACATAGCTGACAAGCAGGGAATAATGAGGTTTTACTGCATTGAGGATTGCTACATACATCTCAGGAAATATGGACTTCAGCATCTGAAATCCAAATTCTGTATTTTGGCACCACCCATATTTTATTTATCTCAACCTATAGCTTCAAACAATTATTCTCCTAGCTAATGCTTCATTCCTCCCAACAAAATTGTAGGGTGTTACTTGTGTTTTTGCCTTTCTCGTTCACTAAGCACTCCCTCAGCAGGGATCACACTTGCCCCTGCTAGTCCTTACCCACAGTCCTCTCAAAGCCTATACTGAGCTTGACACTTAACATCTAACTCCAAGTCTGAGATATATTTTGTATTTATGGCATCATGGCATATATTTTTATTTGGTACTTTCTATCAGTATTTGTGCCTTCAGCTGATTTACATCCCTGAAATCACCAACTGAGTAGTAGTAAGCATACATGCCCCTCATGTGTACATGCCCCATATTCCTACATCAGCAAATGGGCAAGATCTGGGTAATATTTCAATATTTCACACACAGTAAGTTTTTAACAAATGATGGCTATATAAATGACTTTTTGGCATACACACATACAAACTAGTGTTCTTTCATGTCTTTGTGTGTGTGTGGTGTAGGAGGTGCTTCTTCATTTGTTTTGCTTTCATTGTTTGAATAAAGAAAACTGCCTTGGCCTTTTGGTAGGGCAGAAATCAGGTAGGCAGAGTAGACAGGATGGAATGCTGGGAGGAAAAGAAGTGTGGCAGATGCCATGCTTCTCCGGCCCAAGATGGACACTGGTTAGACTCATGCCGGTAAACCACATCCTTGAGGTGAATACAGATTATTAGAAATGGGCTGAATCAAGATGTAAGAGTTGGCCAAGAAGAGGATAAAACTAATGGGCCAGGCAGAGTTTAAATGAATATAGTTTTTGTGTAATTATTTCGGCGGCCAGGAGCCGGGAGGAAGGACGCAGCATGCGCACCTCTTACTACAGTTTGGTGCATTACTACATGTGTGTGTGGTGTATGCATGTGTATAAACAGGTATGCATGTGTAAGTGTGTGTATGGTAGAGGTTGACATCAGATGTATTCCTGTATCGTTTTCTACGTTAAACTTCAAATTAGAGTTTCTCAATGGAGTTTGCTGCTCCAGCTGGGCAGGCTCACAAGCCCCAGGAACAGTCCTATCCCTGTCTTCTAGACATGTTACAGATGTGTTCTGCCAGTCTTAGGCTTTTGAGTCAGATTCTCATGACTGACCTCATTACTTTACTGACTGACTTGTCCCAATAAAGTACTGTCAATGCAACCAATATATCCTCCTCAGCCAATGCTTTCTTTCACTTTCCCTTATTTTTGGCTGTACAAGGGATTGGAATACTTGCCTATGTATGGTAGGCAAGTATTCTACCAATGTCAAATATCCTCACATAAGCCTAGGAATTTGAATACTGTGTTACCAGCTGGTGGTGTCAACAGCCCTAGCTCTTGTCCCTGTGATTTTGAAAATGCATGTCATCTCACTCTCTCCTATCCCCAACATCAATGCAACTTTTATAAAGTTATTGAGCTCAGGTATCAGTGTCCCTCACACAGAGAACTGCAAAGATAGAAAACAGCATCAGCAAATTGCTCATAAAAAGCTTAAACTTAAGAACCTTCAGGTCGCCTTTGAAGATAACATTCAAATTCTTTTTCTCTCAATCCTGGGCTATCTTTCTTCTGCTGACAGCACAAAATTCCTTCACTCGATGTTGTACAAAAAAATAAAATAACTATGAACATGATTGTAATGTTCATATCCATTGGCTGAAAAGAGCAAAATAATTAACAGAAGATTTCATTTTGCTTTAAGTGGATTCAGTAGCAGTTATATCATTTATTGAAACAATAGTGAGTAGAAGTGATTTTTCCTTATTGGTCGTTCAGCAGTCCTGGGTTCTGCATGTAGGCTTGTGAATTCCCTGAGTTGTCTGTTTGGTGTGTCTCGCAAGCCCACTGAGGTCTGCAGCTAGGGACTGGGAGCTGTAAGCATTAACACTGTTGGAGGCAGGGGTATAAAATCTGGACTCTTGCCCTGATGTGTACTTGCTGTGAAGCTTCTAGAAAACTCTTCAACTTCTCATTCCCTTGGTATTTCTCTTGGTTCCTATGAATACATACATTTAAATCATGTTATATGTGTCAAATTGTACAAATTTTTCTTTGGATATCTCCTTGCACAATGCTTAGAGTATTTTTTAAGTTTTCTTTTCTGGGTATGATCAAGCGGTCATCATTTCAGACACATCATGCCCCCACCACACCTGGGAATAGACCCTTGAACTACAAAATAAAAGTCAATAGCTAATGGAAGGTTATGTCATTCTGATGTTCCAGTTCCAAGAGGAGGGACTTCCTGCCTTGTTTTTGGTAACGTTTTCTCTCCAATGGGAAGGTGGTGTGGGAAGTCCTACTGTGTATCTGTTGCTTTTATTGGTTATAAAGAAGTTGTTTTTGGCCAGTGGCTTAACAGAATATAGCCTGGCTGGAAGAGATATACATAGAGAGAGGAGGAGGAGTCTGTGAGATGCCATGAAGCACCAAAGGGGAAGGACACAAGCTGTCAGCTAGAACCTTGCCAGTAGGCCACAGGCCTCGTGGTAAAATATACAATAATAAAAATGGGTTAACCAAAAATATGAGCTAGCTAGCAATACACCAAGTAGTGATTTAAATAATACAGTTTCTGTAGGATTATTTCGGGTTCTTGGGTGGCAAGGAACAAACAGTCTCCTACTACAGGTGGGAATTAACTAACTGGGTAACTGGTGAGTTTGAGAAAACTAAGTTTACCACTTTAGCTTCCTTCTATCCCTTCTTTCTCTTTATTCCTTATTATCTATCCCTTCTTCCTATGTGTGTCAATATGTGCACTCAATGTGCTCTTCCACACTCTAGGTTTCATAGGGCAGCCCCATCTTGATAAGGACATCACTATTCAGAAAGCACAACAACAGGTTAACAATTATAACTATGTTCTCAAATGTTAAGGAGACATATCATAGATACAGCTAAGCACGACTTTTATCAACAACACAAGGTGACACTTTGTTTTTACTTGTTTACATCTGAGCAAGTTAGTGTGTAGTATGTGTGGGTGTGTGGTTAATCTCGTGAGTACTCTTACTCTCTTAGATAGCAACACATTGAAGCATCAATTCTGACCGGTGCCTTGAAATCTGAATTACCAATACTTCATATATACACTGAAACAAACTATTGATGTGTCTGGAAGATTAATTTCAGCCTTAGTTAAGTATGAGGTTCATCTGTAGGGCCTGACATACAATTAGCTTATGTGGTGGTATCCACATTCAACTCAAAAACCAACAGAATTGTCCAGTGCTACATTTACTTCACTTTATTTTAATGTATATGGTTTTGTCTACATGCATATCTGTTCTAAATGCATGCCTGGTGCCATGGAGGCCAAAAGACAGTGTTAGATTTCCTGGAACTGGAGTTAGATGGTTGTGAGCTACTATGTGAGTGCTGGGAATCGAATACAGGTCCTCTAGAAGAATAGTCAGTGCTCTTAGTTACCGAATCATCTCTCTAGCCCCAGGTAATATAATTCAGTCATCTTTGAAGAATACTCAAGAACTAGATTTTACTCCCCTATAGGCCTAACGTAATTCATGTTTACTCAAATCACACCACTGAGAAATATCTCAAAAGAGAGGCCAGAGAGATGGTTGGAGGTTAAGAGCACTTGCTGTTCTTGCAAAGGACTAGTATCTGATTCCTAGCACCCACATAGTGGATCACAACTATCTATAATTCCAGTTCCAGGGGTTCTAATGCCCGTTTCTTGACTCTATAAGCACTGCATGCAGTGGTGCAAAAACATACATACAAGCAACCATTCATACACATAAATATAGCAAAATGTCCCTTGGACATCTGCTGGTACCATTATAAAAGTTCCCTGGTAGCGTGTGCTGCCCTATGTATCCAGACTGCATATTTCCTCCATCTGCTCCCTTCCTCAGATGCTGTTGCCCTTGGTTTGTTGAGACTTTGGTACACCCTGAGATCTACTGAGGATTTGCTTGGTCAGACACCAAACAAAATATGAAGGAATTAAATACAAATAAAACGTGGTCCTTGACCCAAAGGCAGTTAGATGAGGAAGAAAGATAAACAGTTTTGAAGCAGCATGATATCTGGGTGACAGAAGATCGGATAAGTTGGAGATCTGATAAGCAAGCAGAGAATAACTGATTCTGTGTAGAATGTGAGGGAAGTCTGTCTGACACTTGATGTCTGCCCTGGCTCCATCTATCAATGTCCTTTCCTGCACAGCAGGCAGTCCCTTCCCCCCCCCACAAGCAGACCTCAGAGTGCCCAGCTTCCTTCACAGCTCTTTTGCTACTTACTGTTCAGCATTATCCATCTATGACAGAAGTTCCTTCTGCTGCCTGATGTCAGGGTGGGTTGTTGCCAACTCAAGGCAATAACATCTTGGTCTCCAGAGGCCTCAGTCCAAACACTTAACCTTGATTATACAAAAAGCTTAATGGCCTACCATACCATTAAGAAGTGAATTCCCTGGCAAATCCTGTGGGGGAATGACAGGCTTCCACAGGATCCTAAGACACTCAGCATTCTGCAATGCCTCCCTCATCTCCAAAGGGGTTATTGTAAGAAAACACTGTGACTAAAAGCAAATGCTTTGTCATTGTTTTTGGTCCTGTGGTTATGAATTAACTGTGCTGTTCTCAGTCTTCCCTACTCTAGGCACATGCTAACTTACGAAAATGAAGCTGTCTTCTTGCTTATTCATATATCAACAGTAACAACCAGACAAGAACAAATAAGCAAACCATACTGTTGGGCCTCTCCTGCTGGTGTCACCAGCCATCAGATGAATGGTTCCAGGCTAGGAACTCCCAATCTCCCTCTTTCTGTACCTACTGGCTCCAGGCAAGGCTTCTGCTACTAGGTTAGGAGGTAAGAGGGGAACAAGGAGGGAGAGTTGGAGAGGTATTCTGCTACTTATAGCACATGGGAATGTGAGGATAAATAATTGTTCATTGCTGTAAGTAAGGAAGGAAACATGACCACAACAAAGACAGAGGGATATATGTACTAATTAATGTTATTAGCATATATTATTCATTGTAGAGTGTAAAGGGTTTCATAAAGATATTTTCATTAAAGTATATGATGTTTGTTAATCAAATTCACCTTCCATTACCCTCTCCTGTCCCAGTTAATCTGTTAGTTCATTTCTTCTTTCCAAAGGACTTCTATTTTCAGTATCTATCTAATTCATCCTATCTATCTATCTATCTATCTATCTATCTATCTATCTATCTATCTATCCATCCATCATTTGTCTATCATCTGTCTATCTAATCTATCATCTATCTTCCCTTCTATTCTATCCATCCATCCATCCATTCATCCAAGGTTTCACATTTAAGAGAAGACAGTTAGCAGACCAAAGAAATACCTGCAAATCCATGTTTTCAGCACTACTCACAATTACTGTATTACTATACCAGCCAGTGTAATCATCAAGACATGAATGAGAAAATAAAATATGGTATATACAAAAATTCAAGATTTATTCAAATAAAAAGAATAAAGAAATTAAGATTGTTATTAACAGGGAAATGAATGGAACTGGAGATTATTATATTAAGTAAAATGAGCAGAGACAGAAAGACATGGAGGTCTAAAATCAGACAAAATGGTGCTAGCTCTAGTCTTAGCCACAGTTCATGATGATTGATCAAGACATAATTCTACTGGAGTTTAAGTTTCTTAAAAAAAAGTAAAGAATAAAATCTATTTTTTAATCAACAAATATGCATATGTCTAATGCCTGGCTCATGGTAGAGCCTCAACTAAAGCCATTTCTCTTACCTACTTCTGATAGTCATTATTAATAATTTCCAGGTTTTTCTATCTAAGCATTATCAGTATTTACAGAGGAGGGGTATGTAAAATATAGCCCTGGTACCTCCACCCCCACCCTGCTGGCCCTGACCTGGCTGTGCGCAACCATTTAAAACCTTTAGCTTCTGGAATTGTGATCTCCCTGTGAACACTCACTATGTCTTTTTAATGGGTGCAGATCTCAGCCAGTCCCCTGATCCTGCTGATTCGTACTGATTCCTTTCCTTGGTTTCTTTTCTAAATTTTAATAGGATCTACTTGGATGGCTTCAAACACCACTGACTAAAAGAACCTTACTGATTCCACCCCTTCTCTAGACTCCTTTCTTTCTTTTTTACTTTATGTATCATCTGGATGCTCTGCAGTGACCTTAAACAAATAACCAAAACCCAATCTACAATCCTTTTCTCTTCAATATTGGTCTCCTCTCTCATCCCATCCCTCTCCCCTTTCCTCTTCCCCCTGAATAAAAGCCAATTCAATTGTCCCAATTTGTATCTCTTAGATTCATCCCTTTTCATGATCCATGTTGCCTTCATCATGTCTTTTTGAACTGCTTCCTCCACTCTGATGATTTTGTTTCCTTGATTAAAATCTCACATGCTCTTAGGAATATATAGCATGGATGAATAGATAGATCAAAAAGGAACCTTGCACACAGCCCATTATCGTAGTCCACTTGAACCTGTGAACTCTGATGCACAGAGTGAAAGTGGGTGGATGTAGATTAGCTATTTTCTCTAGCTTGCATAACAGGTGGCACATACCATGTTCTATAAGGTATCTTCAACACTCTGTCCCTTTCTAGGGCCTACATACGAAAATACTGTTGATCATTGCTGCGCATTGAGCCATCTGTTCTTGATCATATCACCAGGTGAATACTAAAATGTTGAAACTACAGGTTTCCCTGAGTGTGATAGGGAACAATGCCCTATAACCTCAGATTTATTCTAATATTCTAATTTTTGGACAGAAACCCTTTCATAGGTTATTGAATTGCATATTTCAGTACAGAATGTCTATAAGAAAAACACTTATAATAAGTACCATTTACTAAACAACCTGAGAGAATAGTGTCCCTGCCCCAGGGGCACCTAGTATGTTGGTGTAAAATAGTAATTCTGAAATGCGCACCAAAGGGTATTTAAACAGCTGGTATTGAACTGGGCTGTCTATGAACGTCTCACAGCACCTGCTTCAGGAGGTCGGCTCCAGCTCCAGGCACTTTCAGACGATACGCACTTAGAAGAGCATGGGAGTTTAGCCATTGCTCTAAAGAATCTTCTTTGAGAGATGTACTGACAGGGGACTGAGTTGGGCAGACACAGAATCAGTGGAAGAAATAGGTTTCTGATGGTGACTCAGTCTTCCTTCCTTCCTCCTATGCTTCTCAAAGAGGGACACTGTCTTTCACTGAATCATAAGTTCTCACCTGAGTCAAATGCTAAGTCTTACACATATGAAAGGCTGTCTTGGTTAAAATCTTGGGTCTTCCTTTTCCTTACCTATAAAATGGTGATAGTGGCTATGCTCTGGGCCTTCTCTGGAACACTTCGCCAGAATCAAGTCTCCCAATTTATACCTCATATCCCTAGGATGATGGAATGTAGACACTTCACATAACTGTTGCTCACATTAATTCTCTGGGTTTCATTTTATAATGATCTGACTATCAACTTTATGGGATATAGAATCATCTACAAGACACACCTCAGTGCATATCTGTGAGGGACTTTCCACAGCACTTTAAGTGAGTGTTAGAGACACAATCATGTGGACTGAAGTCCCCGATTAAATAGTGAGAAAGGGACTTGATCACCAACACTTCTCTCTCTCTCTCTCTCAAAATCTAGACTGTGAACATGATGTGACAGCCATCTTACATAGATTACAGCTAGAGCTGCTCTTGCTGACATATCTTCTCTATCATAATATAAACCCTTAGGTTGCTTTTTCAGATATTTTGCCATAGCAACCAGAAAATTTTTATTCCCATCTATTCACTGCCCACTACAGATTCAGTGGGAGAGTATACCTCAAAGGTCCTGAGCTCTAAGGGTGAGGTTGATTCCTCTACAAGAAATTAGAATCTGTGTTGTTTGAAAAGTTGAAGGAATAAAGATTAAAAGAGAAATTTGCCTTGTAAGTGAGATGACCAGGTGACTAAATTCACCAATGCAGAAAGGACCTGCTTTATCTGTAAGAAGCTTTCAGGAACTGGATTAAGTTCAGAAGAGCTACAGGACTCATCTCTCATGTACCAAGGATTTATTGAGTTTCTACTCTGCAGTATGATTTTCTGACAACCAAGAACACAATTGTGAACAAACCAAACCAGACCCTGTACTTCTGGACTGAGATCTGCACAGGACTTCAATAACTGTCTTGCTTCTATTTTACAGGTCTTGCTTCAAGTGTCACTGGATAGCTTCTTCCTGGGTGAGTCTCGAAATAGTCACTTCATAAACAACAGCTGTCTTGATTCCAATGGACAACAGGGTGGGGGGTGTCAAACCTCAGGCCCTGCAGGAGGGAGGATGCATGTATGCAATGATGCAGGAGGGAGGATGCATGTATGCAATGAGCAGGAGACAGACTTGATGACATGGATGATCCTTTCCAACATTTGATGGTTATTCTTGATTATCAATCTGACTATATCTGAAATTAAGTAAAATCCAAATAACTGGGTACATCTATAAGAGATTTTTTTTTCTCAATTAAATCATGTGAAGTGGGAAGAATAACTTCTAATCTAGATCTTGGGGATGATAACCTTTAATCTAGAGCTTCTGAAGTTGGAAGATCTACCTTTAATCTGGACCACACCTTCTGCTTGCCAGCTTGCTCTTGCCCCTGCTAGCAAGTCCTTTCCTTCACTGGCATTAGAACTTACTTCTTCAGGATTCTGGTATATTACCAGACCAGCTGAGATATCCAGCCTTGTGGACTAAAAAACTATTGGATTCTTAGGCCTTCCAGTCATAGGCAGCCATTGTTGGATTAGCTGAATCACAGACTATAAGTCATTCTATGAAATCTAATAAACAAACAAACAAATAAATTCCCAATAAATAAATTTCATTCTGTGAAGTGTTACTCTAGAGAACCCTGACTAATATACAACCCCCACTGATGTCTCTTTATTATAAGCTTGCAATCAGTTTCTCAATATCCTTATCATGCTGGGCAATCTCACATCATCTAGTAAAGAGGCCTCTACTATATGTGTTTTCCAGTGTCATCTCAGAGATGCCTTAGAACAATCCTTGTATATGCCACTAGGCTAAGTTCAAAATACTAATATTTAGGAAGGTAAAGTCATGTGATGGTCATGGTGTTTGGTTGGTCATGGTGTCATACCAAAGCAGCAGGAAAGTTAACTATCACACTCCTCTAACTGTGAGACATAATAATCTCTTCCTCCCTTAAGTTGCTTTTAAATTGGTATAGACTAGAAAATAATAAATTTATACACATAAACTGTGGGTGATGAAAAAATTGAAACCAATGTATTTCACTTCTCAAGAGGAAGAGCTTTTTCTCCATGGGAAAAGCCATAAATATTCAGAAAGGATGGGACACAAATTGTTCAAGTGCGGCTGAGGAACCCAGTGTCTCCTATCTCTTTGTCTCCTGGAGTTTCATGTAATATTCTGAGACCTTCTGGAGTGTCATCTGTGGTATCCAGGTGCTCAAGTAGTAATCCCAAGGCACTGAAGTGAAGGAAGCACATCTTTAAGGCAACTCAGGAGACAGAGAGGAAAAACTGAGCCTCAAAATTAATTTCCTTCAATAAAGAATTAAAGAATGATTGTACCTGCCAGGATGTAAGAACAAGGCTGGGAATGTGGAGATGGGTGATTTCCTGAGACTCACTGGCCAGCCAGTCTAGCCGCATTTGGTGATTAGCCACAGTGAGAGATCTGGTCTCAAAAACCAAGAAGCATGGCTCCTGAGGATGATATGTTTGACTTCTATACTTCTTTGTGCATACCTCCCCTGCTATGCAAACAAACAAAATCCCAAAACCCTCAACAAACAAGATATCTGCAGTGTGGACACTTTCTTCTAGTGAGAAAACTTTACCACAAATAGAGACAGGATATAAAAAAGAGTGTTAAGAGGGAACTGCATGAAAAGCAGATGGAGGGATGGTATACAACAAGGGCAGAGGTAGAGGGTCTTGTATAAAGCAAAGACTTAGTATACAGTTTCATGGTGACATTTCTTGAGACAGGATCATTTCCATTCCAGAGACATGTCAGTAAGCAGAGAAAGAACAGCAAGTGAGTGGAGGCAGTGGTGTTGCAGTTTTCAGAAAAAGAGGCCATGGCAGTCTGAAGCTCCTGTCCTCGCAGCTGCATTAGGCCATTGCTGTCACATGTTCCATCTGGAAAAGGTCACAAGTTCAGTAGTGAATAAGGGAAAGTCTACCTACAATGACATTCATTACTTTTTTAGAGTTCAAGGCCTCTTAAGAATGTATAGGTCAGAACAGCATCTGGCCACATGCTGGATAATGCTAAAAAAATTAGTTAATAAATTTCAAGGCCAGGAAAAGATGCCCACTTTGGTGAGAAAGAGTTCTTGCTTTTAAAGGTCATCCTCTGGTCTCAGAAGTTTAGAAAACAAACTGGAAAATGGCTTCAGCTTTCTTAGACTTTGTTCTTAGACAAAATCATTATTTTTTCAGTAAGTATGTAACACAGATCACAACATGATCATTTCTTTTGATTTAAGAACTTTGTCCTGAACTTCTGATGCTCTCTGGCCTAGCAAAGGCTGGCAGAGACAAATCATGGCCATGAAGAATTTTCTGAAGGACTTCAAGTGTACAAAAATGCTTGAGACATCAACTTGGGCCTGGGGAGAGTGCTATGTTTGAATGCTGATTTATTTCTATGTACTGTAGCATGGAGACTCACACTGCTTTGGAAAATTCTGTGTGAAAAATTCCATTAAAAACAGTGGGATTAATGTGACTCACATAAGAGAACCTGGACAGACAAATAGTCCTAAGCCGTATCTCAAAATGAGAAATGCAATCAAATCCAAACCCTTCAGAGAGACAATGATGTTAAAAGTAGAACATTACACAACATGGAGCATTGGGTCATGTATGAAAATGTTGCATTGAGGAGTATAAGATGTAAATGAACTTGCGTGTTGTGGGATATTTGTACACTGAGTGAAGATGTATTGTGGTGACTGGTATAATAAAGAGCTGAAGGGACCATAGTTAGACAGGAAGAGGTTAG
Source organism: Ondatra zibethicus (assembly GCA_004026605.1). NCBI lineage: Eukaryota > Metazoa > Chordata > Mammalia > Rodentia > Cricetidae > Ondatra > Ondatra zibethicus. The sequence continues at coordinate 155,284 of PVIU01002443.1, read as the reverse complement.
GCAGGACTTCTGAGGACACAGAGGACTCTGGGAAGAAGAAAAGTAGTCACCAACTAGACACAGAGAGAAAACAGGAGGTGCAAAAAGGAAGATATGTCATGTCATGCGACAGAACATGGATTAATGTAAGTGGGCTGATTTAAGAGTAGAGACAAGCTTAAGCTAAAGGCTAAGCTCGCTACAAATGGCGCCAATGTGGGGCCCGGATATCAACATAAAGTCGTTCTAGCAACCATAGTCTCTATGGTAGGCTTGGTGCTACAGGGTTAAGAGGCCCTGCTTCCAACCTCTTGAATAGGGTTTATAAACAGTGTGTGGTGTGCTTCTTGGTAGCAGAAGACACTGCAGTGTGGATCCAGAAAATTCCCAGAGCTGGGATGGTAAAGGTGGCTCCCACTAGTACTGCTAGCATGAGACTAGGCTTTCAGTGAGCCAGCTGCTAAAGCCATGCAACAGTAACCTAGCCATTGAAGGCTTGGCTGCACAGTCAGATACTCAGGAAGCCAGCCCCTCCCCCAACACACACTCTAAAAAGGTACAGTATGCTTTAAAACGTGCTTAGGTACTAAAGAAAGAAAAGAAAATGGGTATAGACAGTCATGGAAAAATAAATAGTTTAAAAATAATGAAGCAAAGTCTTTAAAGAAAGAGAGTTGAGTAACATAAGAAATAAGTCACATAAGGAATGGAAATACTATAACACAGGGAGTTTGGACCTTATATGGTGCTTTGCTAATGCTGAATTTTTAAATGAACAGAGAAGAGAAACTATTAAGAGACACTGGATTGTGGAAAGGACTGAATTAAGCCGGCTTATATACTTTAGGGATGTCTTGGCTTCCAAATTAAAGTCGGGAAATATGTTGCACTGTGGGAGAGGTTGTGCTTTTGCTTCCACAGGAAACAAAAAGCCATGTATTCCTCCTTCAAAATTAATAAAGATCAGATTTGATTGGGAAAGACCTTCTGAGGATCTTGGCTACATAAATGAAGGAAGAAATAAGGAAAGACTACAGGACAGGTGATATGTATTCTGACCCCTCTGCATGGAAACAGCTTTGTGACTGGATGACACATAAAAATCTTGTTGGTTACAGAGTCTTCATGACTTACTATTACATGCCATCCTTCCAAAAGGACGGAGATTTGTATTACAGTTTGGTTATGCAGTCCAAATGGATTTATAAAGGTGACAGATGCCTTTTACCCACTCACACATAGAACAAAAAAATCTTTAACTGACTTGTGCACACTGCACATTCTATACTTGTGCTAATGTAGATATGTTGCCGTTAAAATTTTGTGTTTTCAAAAATAAAAAAATATGGACCAAATGCCATTGAAGTCAAGTAGCCCAGGTGATCCAGTCTCTGATAATGCCTCTGTTGTAGTTATCTCATAATTCTGCATCCAAAACAACTACAAAACTGCTGGTTAAGATGGTTCAGCTTCACAGATTACTCCAGCCAGGACTTCAGATAAACTCTACACCTTCCCATCACACAGAGACTGGACATCAAGTGAGACAGCTAGCTCTCCCAGGACCCGACCATTGTGCCAATTTTCTCAGGGTTCCCTAAAGATGCCACTGGCCCAAGACAACAGAAAGTAAGTTTAAGAACATGACACCCCTATTTATAAGAGGTGGGGTAGATGGTTATTGGTCGTTTGATGGAAGTTTGTTATCATTCAGGAGGGTAAGTTACATGTTGTTATTGGCCATGGTCAAGGAGGAAATTAAGGAAAGGAAATTAGATTCAGGGATCCTGTTTTGAAAAGAAAAAGGTGAGATATAAAAATCATAAGATAAAAGCATAGATTATTTAATCTACTTTCAAACTATAAAAAAGCAACCACTAGTCTCAAGTATTTTACATTGGTATGTATTTTTGTATATTGATACAAATTTAAAGTTATTTTGTTATGCTGTAATATGTGTTTCTATTTCTTCTTTAAGGTATTGTACCTATGCAACTCATTTAAAAATGTAATGTAAAGTTCTAGTCCTTGAAAGTTATTATAGATAATAAAGAAGTACAGATAAGTAGTTAGTTAACAATCAAACTTATAGTCATTCTAGGTATGTTTTCATGGTCAAGCAGAGAAATATTTTAAATAGATAGTCATCAAACTACAAGATATAGCATTTAAAATGTTTTAATAAAATGAGGCTATTTTCCTAACAGTGAGACATGTCTACTCCTGGCAGAACTGATCTATTTTGCAACCAATCTATAGGCATTAAAGAACCTCCATATGGAGTTTGTTTCATTCGTGGAAAATTACCCAATGGACAAGTAAACTGTTCTTGCCTCCACTGCTGACAGAATGCTGTCCAAACTGGCAAAGCAGGAAACAAAAGAAGGCAACTGTCAAACTTTACCAAGACAAAGTAGGACAGTCCTTTAAAATTGATGCTTCACAGAAATGTTTGTCAGATATTCTAGGTCCATAAGCCAAAGATAGATGCTCTAACAGTGCAGAGGAACTTTGCGTGATTGTTCAGGCAGCCAGATGTCTCAGTAATTTTTATAGTTTGGGAAGTTGCTTGCTCTGCATTTTCAATTTAAATAGGTAATATTTTATCCTTCTTGGGTCTCTGATGGGGTTAATGATTTGACACACATACAATTTTGTTTGTTATCAAATTCAGAAAAGAAATGCATAAAAAGGTGTAAAGCATATAAGGCTGAGAGACATAAAAGCTTAAGTTGTTTACCTAAGAAAATGTTTTAAGATCTAAAAAGATATTTTTACAATGATGATACATGTTATAATAGAAAGTGGTTTAGATATAAAACTTTGACTCCGCAAGATAGGATAGATAATAGAGTATTTTAGCACTTCTATCTCTGTAAAGCCCGCTCCCAAAGAACAACACAAAGACTTCTTATTAATTATGAAAGTTTGGCCGTTAGCCTAGGCTTATCTCAAGTAGTTCTTACAACTTAAACTAACTTGTTTATATTAATCTATGTTCTACCACATGGTATTACCTTTCTTCCATTTTGCACCTCTATTCCTTCTCCATGTCTGGCTAGAAACTCCAGTTTTCTTTTTCCCAGAGTTCTCTCTGTCCACAGAATTCCTACCAAATCTCTTCCTGCCCAGCTTTGGACATTCAGCTCTTTATTAAACCAGTCACAGTGATACATCTTCACACAGTGTACAAATACCTCACAATGGAGTATTTTCTTCTAATATGTCAAATGCAAATGCACTTGATATTGTGAAGCTAATTCTTACTTGATAACTGTTCTTACTGTATATAGTTTTACGTTAGAGTTAAAACCTTTCCTTTTTATTTGGAGGAAAAGTAAGAAATATGGGATATTCCTTTACAATGTGTGATAATGTAGTACTGTGACTGGTATAATAAATTGCTGAATGGTCAACAGATAGGCAAAAAGAGGTTAGGTAAGGCTTCTGGGGACAGAGAAGACTCTGAAAAGAAAGTTGTAGTTGCCAGACAGGCACAGAAAGAAAACAGGAGGTACAAGACTTAAGAGAGGTAACGCCTTGTGGCAGAACATAGATTAATATAAATGGATTAATCTAAGTTACAAGAGCTAGTTGAGCCAAGCCCAATCTAAAGAAAAAACTTTCATAATTGACAGTTAGTCTCCTTGTCATTATTTGTGAACTGGCAGTCTGACAAAAAAAAAAAGTACTGTTATGCTTGACTATAATTTTCAAGATATCTTATGCATGTGGCAAAAATACTCTTAAATCAAAAATAATACTAAATTTAAGAAAACTAATTCTGGTCCCAAGCATTTGGATTAAAAACCACACACACACACACACACACACACACACACACACACACACACACACACACACGATGTTTACTTTCAGAAAAAGAATTTTCTAATTCTCAATAGATATTTATGTGTACATGTTTGTATGTTTTCAGACTTTGTATGTGTGTGTGTATGTGTGCACACGCTGTTATTCAAACACTGTCTGTCTTATCTTATGAGTCTCTCATTGTCCTGGAGCTTGTGAAGCAAAATAGTGTACTCCTATCCTTAAACGTCCAGTGTTGGAATTATTAAAGTATGTATCACTATGTCTGTTTAATACGCAAGTAAGTCAAACTTGGTTCTTCTTTCTTGCAAGGCAAGCACTTTACTGAGTTGTTTCCTCAGCCCAACTTTTGTGTTTTCTCTTACTTTTGGTTCCAGGAAGATCTTAGCTCAACTCTAAATTGTGTAGAATACAAAGATTCTTGCACATAAATCATTTTATTTTTTCTTACTGATCTTACTTTATCTTTCTAAGATAAAGTGGACTGGAAATGAAAAATAGAAAAAAGAGTGTTTGTATAACACAAGGCCTGCGATATTCTACTTCTGATTCCTTCTTACAAGATCTTTGACTGTGATTGTTTTAAAAACTATTGGACATCTCTAATCTCTTTGTGAGCCAAGGACAAGCTGACATCCATCCTCACTATAGAAGTTTAGAAATGTTTTATACTTCAGCTTTTGAAATGCTATGCTTTTTTTTATTTTAACTTGGACAGTTACATGCAATGGTCTATTCTGCCAATATAAAATACAATCACCCCACCTTCAATGACCACAGTTAATAAAGTTACAAATCAAGCACAGAAATTCTAAGGGAATTCTAAGGGAATCAAAGAAAAGCCAGGACCTTGATGATAAGTTTATTCTTCAGTATAGTTTAGTAGCAGCTGGGCAATACAGCCTCTTCCTGTCTGCTCTGCTTGTCCATCACTGTTCAGGCTCCCTCTGACCTTCTGCCTAGAATGACCCAGCTCTTACCTCAGATCCTCTTAACACTTTATTGCTTGCTGTTCTACCAGAGAGCAACCCAAGTCATTATGAACCCTTCAGAAAAATGGAAATCCCAAATACTCACCCTTTCCATTTCATTTTGAATGTACACCAGGGGCTATTTTAATTTTAACATTTTAATGAATGCACTAGACCAAGCATCTGAGAGAACAATCAGACTCAGGAGGATTGGCTAACTCTCTCATATTATTTTAACCCATTTCTAATAATCTGTGTGTCACCACGAGTCGTGGCTTACCGGGAAAGATTCAGCGTGTGTGACCTGGCAGGCTTCATGGCGGCAGCTCTCTCTGGCTCTGTCCTTTTCCCAGCATTCTCTTCTCTTTATCCTGTCTATCTAAGTCCTGCCCTATCAGAAGGCCAAGGCAGATTCTTTATTAACCAATAAAAGCAACCCAAATACAGAAGGACCCTCCTACACCATTCAGGTTGTCTAATGTCAGGAGGTTCATCAGCATAGTTAAACCACAGTAAAATTTGGAAAAAGGTTTCCAGGCAACAACTAGTTCAGTTCTGCTTGCATAATAAAGCTTAAGGGGCGACTACATAGAAAATTACAAAGTACGTGTGACCATGAGGGTAGGTTCTATAACTGAAAGACCTAGAATTTAGTGTAGCCTCTGACCCATAGCATAGAGATTAGTAGGCCATAAAGTATTTGTGACATCTATCCTAAGGAGGGGAGAGTCTGGAATAACCATTCTAGAGAATTAAGTTGAGGTCTGTCCCTTCAGATAGCAGAAGGGTCACCAGGTTGTTAAAAACCTACACTCCCAGCTTTCTGGAAGGAATGTAGGTATTTGATTTTATATCCTTCATTAAGATGTCCCTACATGATTAACATTCCTGGTTCTCTTAGTGCTCCTCTGTGAGAACAAGGACAAGGACCTCTGTGCCCCCAACAACCCTTGGTATCAAGTAAAGATCAATTAAGTCATAGTGGAGCCCAGTCCTGTCAAAGCCCCTTAGAATTCTTTGCTACATCAAAATAATTTTGGTCCCAATTTAGCAAGTGGACTCTGGGCTACCTGTGCTCTAATTGCTTGCACTAAGCTGGAACAAAAACATCCTGATTCTGTACTTTAGTGATTACAAAATGTTATTTTCCAGGCTACTTGTTTAAAAACCCATTAATTACAGATTAAAACATATTTTCACATGTGTATGGTAAATGTGTGGGGGGGGAGTGGGTATGTGTGATTATAGCCTGAAGTAGATGTTGGCTGTCTTCCTAGCTCACTCTTTATATTACTTATTGAGACAGGGTCTCTTCCTAAATCCAGACCTTGTTGATTCCAGTAGTCTAGCTAGTCAACTCTCCTCATGCATCCCCCTTTTTTTCCTCCCTAGTGTTGGGATTACAGGTGAGTTGCTCTTCAACCTAGCTGTTACATGAATGGGAGGATCTAAACTCTGGTCTTCACGCTTGCATAGAGTACTTTACCCATGGAGGCATCTGCCTAGCCCTACAGATTTTTAAATTGCATTAATTATATGCAAATTAGGCATTTGCTACTAATAACAAGTTTCCTAGTAAATATCATCTGCATGCCTATAAGAGACAACCAAGTACCAGAGTCTGGGAAGGGTGTGGGGAAAGGGAGCATGGCTGGCTATAGGGTTTAGTTGGATAGCAAGAAAAACTTCTAACATTCTTTTTCACCATAGGATAGCTATGGTTACATACGTCAAAAGAGCTAGTAAACACACATTTAACCATTCCTAGTACAAGGATATAATACTTGTCTCAGTGACAGATATGCTAATGGCCTTATTTAATTATTATACATCACATACTTGTTTGAAATGGTATATTTGATCTCATAAATTTAACTACTATGTATCATATATATATATACTGATATATATATCAAGAGAGGGGGGTCCTACAATCATTCAGCCCTTCTCTTCTTTTCATTGGTGTTTTTAATCTTCCTGTAGGTCAGACAGAAATCTTACAAGGAGCAGTACCCAGTGTGCTTCCATTTCCATCAATCACAGTGTGTAAAGAGCAGAGGGCATCCAAACCTGTTCATGACAGCTCTTGGTAGTGTCATCAGTTCTCCAACCTAATATTACATAAATCTGTTTATTAAAGCTGTTGACCTGTTTGTCTGAAGAGCAAATTGAATTCTTGGCAAGGGTAAGGTGCCTTGACATTAAGACAAAATGATAAATTAAAGTAGTACAAGCATAGCATATTCTGAGTTCCTGCTTTAAGAATGTCTTCAAGGAAAACAGCAAGATGGTTAAGTGGGTAAAGGTGTCTGCTACCAAAACTGCTGACCTGAGTTTAATCCCTGAAACCTACACAGTGGAAGGAGAGAATAAACTCCTGCAAGATGTTCCCTGACCTCTATGTCCCCATCCCCCCAAATGGAGTAAACAAAGCAATATAAGAAAAGAATGTCTTTAAAGAAGAACTATGCTTTTTTCTTTTGAGATATGCTCTCAATAACCCAGGCTCACCGTGAACTCAATACTAGTCAATGATGACCTGGAATTTCTGATTCTCCTGCCTCTGACTTTTGAGTGTTGAAATTACAGGTGTGATATAATACTTCAGATCAAACACAGACTGTGTTTATTCTATGCAATCACTGTACCAACTGACCAACATCCCTAGACCCACTAAGTATACTCTAAATTAGAGGAATCAGAATTGTAACATGGGTATAGTTTATATAAGAAAGAGTGCATGGCTCATCTGTTGAATTATACATGAGCAGCTCTCAGTGTCTCCATTTACGACATCTCTCCCATCACAAAGCATCCAAGGGTCTACACAATCTTTCCTTACATCATGGCCTGCACTGTAAAGGTATGCACAATTATTACTGAAACTGCATGAGTACTAGGAATGTGGAAAAACAACAGCAAGAACAACAAACATTAATTCCAGGTTAAGTCTCACTATTTGAAGTTCTAGATAGGCACTTTTTAAAATAATTTTTTCTCATAAAAATTGCAAAGGTCCCCTATGGATTCTGCCACTGTATGATTTTATAGCTTTTAGTTACTCATAGCTGCTAAACAAAGTTGCTATCTTTGTGTATACCCACATCCTACATACAAGCTCTCTATTAATGGCTGATTTCAAATGCATAACAGGCAGTACAGAAACATTTTTCATGGATGCATGGAATCTAGAAGACAGTAAGAAATATGTAAAAGAAAAATGGAACCTAAGTAAAGTCCATTGGAAATGTTACACACACACATACACACACACACACACACACACACACACACACACACACACACACACACACACACACACTGCAACTAACTAGTAGTGCCAAAGGAATGCCTTCCAGAAGAGATGACACTTATGTTAGGTATTAAAGAAGAAATGGTTCAGGTGGCAGAGCATGAGGTGGAAGGCCATTATGGGCTGAGCAAAGGTCAACAAGGCTGAGCAGTAGGCAAGGCAGAGAAAGGCAGGATTAAGAGGATGGCTGTGTATGGCCTGAAGTCAGGACACTCTAGGTTCTAAGCCTTAGGAAGGTTACTGGCCAACTGAACAATCTTGTAGAGTCCTCTACTCTCTGAGCTTTGGTCTGCTGTTTGCCAAACTAAACTTGTAAAACCTAGTCACAAACTTGTAAGGAAGATGGATTGTATCTGTGAAATACCTAGCTGCTGTCTGACACTTGAGAATTGTCCAACAAGTCAACTGTAAATTATTATTAGGACTTAAACCTAAAAGGGGAAAGTAGGCTCAACATTTAGATACAAAATTCTATCTTTTCTTGGTTTGCTAGTAAAGGTGGGGGAGGGGGTATCAAATTCACCAGATAGGAGAAAACCATAAAACATATCCAGGCCCATTCATTTATACCTTAGTGTCTTTAAGAACTATAGCAGGAACAAAGTAAATAATGAGTAGAGAGGTTAGTAGATGCTGGGTACTGGGAAGAGTACTTAAAATACAGTATAAAGCTAGGTCCGCTTGACTTTGAACATTCACACCAAGCTTCCTTCTGTGAGCCTACAGATGCATGCGATCTGCAGTGAAAGTCCTCTGAGCAAGTGAAGACTGAAGTCAAAGTCTGTATTACATCATGGCATCTAGTGAAGCTTAGAATGTTACAAGGATAGAGTTCTATCATCTGGATTGTGTCTAGCAAGAAACTCCATGCAAGATTTCTCTGACAACCTACTAATGCAGACAATACCCTCCACATACCACAATAGTGCCAGAAAACAAAACCATGGGATAAGAGGTCTGTGCCTCTGCAATGGGCAAAGCAGATGACTCTAGAACCATACATTCAAAGCACTCTAAGCCAGTAACTCAGCACTCTGTTGGTGAGAAAGGTGCTTATGAACATCCCCCAGGGGCCTTCACATGTACGGTATAAGGATAATAGTGAAGCACTTTAGCCACACAAAGATAAGTATACCAGTCAGAGGATGAGGGGAGTGTTTAAAAGTAACAAAATTCAATTTCCTCCTTTATTCAGCCTTCCCCAACTATACAAGCCGAATTTAACACTCCTGCTTTATTTTCATTGCTTCTGAAAATGTCTTCACTATAATAATGAACTTTTAGCAGTGGTGGGCATTGGGGAATATCTGGGAAAGCTTAAAAGATATACATGTACCTGGTCCAGCATAACAGGGCTTTAATTTACTAATTTTTAAAGTTTAGCTTAGACTAGGACATTTGTCTTTTTAAAGAGCTCCCTGGGTACATCAGTAACATGGAACGTGGGAAACAAATCTTGAAACACAAAATTCTGCCAGGAATAACCAAAAATATTGGATCAGGAAATGTATGTATACACACATTGTGTGTGTGTGTGTGTGTAGGAAGAAACTGGCAAATGGGGAAAATAGTCAATAAAGAAAATTTGTGAGAAGGTACATTCTGAAAGGGAAGGGAGTAGAAGCCACTCCAGTACCTTTGTTGCAGTGCCAACAGTTTATAAGTAGCATTAGTATTACTTTTAATGGTGCAAATGTAAGAGCAGGTTGTGCAAGACCATCATGGAGAGCAAAAATGAAGACAAACAGCCTCTTCTACACACCAAGGTCATCTCCTTACTTGGGGTGGTGGTGGGGGAGAATTCTACAGAAGGATCTGGGAAACTAATCTGTCTTGTTCTTACATATAGGAAAAACAGTTTTATCCACCCATACAGCATGAGGGTTGGAGTTCACAGCTACACCGTCAGTATGAAGTCTACCATAAACCCTGCATCTCTAGATCCTATCTAGAGAAGTGTATTTGGAAACTTCCCCTTACAGAATTCTCTCAAGTTTCAAAGGAATATGGGTTCACTACCACCTGCACCTCCTCAAACCTATCAGAATATATATTTGCAAAAGTAACAATAACTTAGTCTCCAAAAGTTTGTGAACAGGAATCAGTATATGCAGAACCTATATTTATTCAATGTGTTTTGAAAAGTGGGGCTAGGGAGATGGCTTGGTGGATAGGAGCTCTTCTTGTACTTGCAGAGGACTTGGATTTGATTCCTAACATGTGATGCTCATAACCTATGACAACAGGTCCAGGAGACCTGACAAACTCTTATAGTCTCTGTGTATTCATACACATATGTGGTACACATAAACTACACAGAGGAATACACACATACACATGAAAAATTTTTTAGAAAGTAATAAGTAGTGATGTTTTTAAAATAAATCTCTAAGTTTTCTCACTGTGATCCCTTTAAAAGGCACAGTTCCTCTTACAGTGAACAACTTGTTTGAGTGACTCATTTCTAATCAATAGACTAGAACAGGATTTATATCAGATGACATCTGAATTCAAGTGATTAAAAGGATATATAACATCAGCCTGGCTCTCCCTTTTCTTTCTCTTTTTAGGTTTGTTCACACTTAGGAAAGCTAGTATCTGTACTGTAAGGATGTATCAAGCCAGTCAATAGAGCACCTCACTGGGGAGAAGTGAAGGTGTAGCAGATCAAAGTATCTAGTCAAGCTGGCTAGGTACCTTGTCCCCAAGCCAAAACATGACTGGAAGTGCAGAAGAATCTGAATGAGATTTGTCTGGCTGAGTACCTCTGGAATTTCTGTCTATAGAAACCAGGAGACATCATAAATGAGTTGTTTTAAACCATTAGGCTTCACTGTAAATTACTGTGCATGAATAGTTAACTTGAGAGAGTATATGAAAGCCTCCCAAAAGAAGACTGTCAAAAATGACTAGATACATTAGAGAAGGAATCAAATAGGAAAGCTGCAGAAATGAAGAATGATGATCAGTAGACGTATTAACAGAAACAATGCAAGCCTTTCAGAGAGTAGAATAACACCAACAGCATTCTGGGAGAAAAGGACTGTCACTCACAATTGTGGATCCACTGAACATGTACCACCAGAAGGCAAAATAAAGTCATTTGTCAGAGAATCAAAGCTGGATTTTCACAAGTAGCAAACACTTAAACACTTCTTCAGGAAGAAGGGAAAGGACTTCAAACAGAGTGTCTGGCGGTGAGAAAGACAAGAGAGAACAGAAAACGGCAAATTCAGATACGAAATTTAAAACACAGACATGAAAATAAATAATGATAATTCATGAAATTACAAGAAAAGCCAACTACAACAAGCACACTTTAAACAGTGAGCACACGACTCAGGGGAGATTACTTATTCAGAGTGGCTCTGTAAACGTCTAATCAATGAGGCTCTGTAAACGTCTAATCAATGAGGCTCTATCAACGTCTAATCAAGGAGGGGTTAAAGCTGAAATGAGAAAGAAAACTCTGTAATCAATCCAAAGATGGTAATAGAAGAGATATTAAAAACTCCTAAAGTAGTATAAACAGGAGGTGAGCTACCAGAGGGGAGAAATAACCCCAACTACAATGGCCACAACAATCTTAGAGACTGACTATATTTTCAGGAAGAAAACACAGACTTTTTCATAAGAAAAAAAATTAAAAGTTACCAATGATTAACTTAAAATATGTTGAACAAAAAAAAGATGGGTGAAAGGCATAAAGGGCAAATATATATCAAAAGAATGAGTGCTGAACTGGTCACAGACATGAGACTTCATGATGAAGCATATCACTAGAAACAGTTTAGCCATGCTAGAAACTGAAATCTACATATAGGTTATTAGAATTACATACAGGTTAAATATACTAGCTTCAGAGGTGGCACACATCTTCAATTCCAGTACTCTGGAAACAGAAGCAGGATGATCTGTATAAGCTAACGGTCAGCCTGGTTTACACAGAGAGTTTCAAGGCAGCCAGGACTGTAGAGTGAGACTTTGTTTCAAGTACAAACAAAAACATCTGCAGTGACATCAAAATGCATTAGTTACCCAGGAATGCACCTATGTTAACATTTGACAGACAGCATGATAAAATCTACTGGAAGACAGTACCAATGAACAAATGAAAAGAGCAAATCATAGATAGACTACTATAATGATCACAGTTCTTGTCAAACTGCTTATAGGCAGCCAACAAAATGTCAAGATCACAGTGTATGTACATGCACACACAGATGAAACTGGGCCAAGATAAAACATAGAAAATATAAAATTGTGATAAACTGAGCTTTCATAACTTTTTATACTTCAACTTTTAAGTTTTAAACAAAGGAAATCAAACAAAGGAGAGCAGCACTGCTAAGCACCCATACTTGCTATGAAGTCTACTAAGCCACAGGTATAGCAGTTCTCACACAGGAATGCAAAAACTAATTGAGGGGACGTCTTTGTCTACTTATTCTTTGATGAACAGCTGGAGAGAACGGGATTTGAAAGATTATGTTGTGAAAACTAATTACCATACAAAAAGCAAGTATATGTTATTCACAACAAACCGGTGAGTCCATTTAGTATTAAGGAAGAATTAAATAAAAAAGCCAAAGGCTATTAATGTTTAGAATGAATTATGGCAAGCATTTTATTTGTACACCATGGTTATTTTGTAATATCAAATATGAAAACATACAAGGCATGAAAAAACAACTGATAACTTCAATTATAACCATTTTGAATTTCAATGCATCGGAAAGGCATGGGGTAAACATAAACAAATAAATTGTAACAGAGACAGTTACAAAAGCCTACTATTTAGAACAAATAAAGAACAGCTCAAAATCAATAAAGGAAACAATGGCTGTGATGGTTGACTTTAATTACCAACTAGTTAATACCAATGAATGCGTTAGGTTATTACAAAAGCCACAGTCTGGTTATAGACAGTTCACTGGCTTCTACTGAGTTATGAACCACTCATACACAATCCTGCCATGTTTCCCACAATGATGTGATTCAGCTGAAAGAGCCCTCACCAGAGCTGAGTTCATGCAGACATCATGCTCGTGAGCCTCCAAAGCTAAATAGGTCTCTTTTTTAAAAGTGACTTGACTCAAATATTTGATTACAGTAATGAAAAGCATATAGCACCCCCTGCCATGCCTCATTCCCTAAACCTGTAAATTTACAATGGTATTCACATATGTATTTTTGTATGTGTGTGTGCATGTGTGTATATTTGTAATACTGTTTTCTTGCTTTTTTTTTCATGATAGAACACAAGTTCCTGATGGAGGCCTGTGAGTCAATGATTACTGTTTCCTCAGATGAGTAATGTCTAGAATATAGAAATGCACTGTAAATATCTTCTGGAGGAACTTGGTTGTTAGAAGACACTTAGATGAACTACAAATTAACCTGTAATCCCAGGTCTTTCTTTTACTGACTGCTTGGTTGACATGCATCAAATAACCCACTATCTAGGAAAGAGCAGCTTCTAACAGAAACAGATGTGGTTCTTCCAGTCCCAGCTCATTTTACTCTTATTTCCTCTACCTGCCCCTACTGAAGACATAGTTCTTTCCTGTTGATACTACTTATTAGAAAGCATTTCTTCCCATTACTTGATTACTTGTGGGTATGTAGGTGCACGTGCATGTGCACACACACATGCACATACTTGTATGTATGTATGCAGGACAGAAGGCAAAGCCTGGTGTTGTTCTACATGAGTTGTCCACCATACTTTTCAGACAAAGTCTCTTAATGGCCTGGAGTTATCCAAGCAGTCCAGGCTAGCTGGCCAACCAAACAAGTTCATGGACCTGCCTGTCTCTGCGTCTCTGAGTGCTGAGATTCCAAGCTTGTAGATTCAGGTCATTAAATTCAGATACCCTTGCTTGCATGCCATGTACTTTACTAAATGAGCCCTTTCCTAAACTCTTTTCATAATTTGTAAATAGTGCTACTGTTGCTTCATATATATTTTACATCAGCCATGGGGTAGGCATTGACTCCCAAAAGGAAACCAAACCCCTCAGGACAACTTCTCTTTCCTTCTTCACCTTTCTGCTCATGCTCAATCAGTACCAGCTGTGACTCTCAGACCAGTGCTGAGATCTTGCTCAGAAAGAAAGAAGAGTAAAAAGGAAAGACTGCTTACAGAGTTGGTGATGACCTCTCAGCCACCCAATGTCAGATTAACTGATATTCTTCACCTTCCTTTGTTATATAGTCCCAGAATTTTATTACAGCTCTTTCTGAAAGAGTAGGATCCAAAGAGATGGCTTCCTGGATTTGTTCAAGAGAGTCCAGTTTAAAAGCAGTAGATGTACTGATACTACGGGAAAGTAAAGTACAAAGGGCCAGGTCTTTGTGTCCTTTGGAACATACCATCACCTTTAATGAATTCTGCACAGCACTGTTTTCAACCTTGCAATATTTCATTCATTGATTTTATTGTCAAATTAAAAGTTGCTTGTTCCAAGTGGCATTTAGTGAGACAGATGGTGAGTAACCCAGCCTTCATTACTTGGCATTTGTTCTCTGGATAATTTTAATGCTATATGGGTAGAAGGGTAGAGGGGTGCAGGGTACTCTTGGTTCTAACATTTGCAAGATATGTATGTATTTAATATTAAAGTTTAACAGAGGCTTACTCTTCAAATCCACCTTTCTATGGATATTGGCACAGCTGAACCTTCTTTGGATAAGAAAGAGTCACCTAATTCTAATTTTTCTTGTTATCAAGAGTTTTTGAAGGGTCATCCACATTTGAACCTACATGGATAGGTAGTCTTGCTAGATGCTTTAGAGGAAACCCAAAAAAGGCAAGTATCTTGGAGGCAATGTTTGAAGCAGTACTATTGAATGGATATTTTCATAAAATGTGATGTTTGTTTGTGCCCTAACATCCCTAACATCAAAATTCCAATCTCTACTTTTTTTAAAAAAATATTTTACTGTTTTATCAACTGTATACATCTGTGTTGAAGACTCCAGAATCAATGTCTGCAGTCCCATTAATTCCAAGGAAACCACATCTGAACTTTAGTCCCCTTTCACCTCCTCTATATCCAAAATTTCAACCAGGCTGTCAGTGAAAGTCAAAAAGTCAAAACAAGAAACAGCACAATTTCTTAACAAGCATGACATTTTCAAGTTGTATATTCTCTAGCCTTGAATTCCACAGAGTTAAAACCTAATCAATACTTACTTTAGAAAAAATGTAGCTTGTTTTGAGGGGCCGGCCACCCAGCTCTCAAATAAATACAAAGAGACTATTGTTACTTATTAATGCCAGGACTTAGCTTGGTTTGCTTCTATCCAGCTTTTCTAACTTAAATTTATCTTGTCTACCTTTCACCTCTGGACCTTTTACCTGTCTTTATTCTATATATCTTGCTTTCCTTCTTACTATGTGGTTGTCTGTGTGGCTGTTGTCCTCGCCTCCTTTTCTCACACCTCCTCTTCACGTTCTTCTATTTATTTTCCACGCCTGGCAGCCCTGCCTATTTCTCTCTCCTGCCTAGCTATTGGTCATTCAGTTCCTTATTAGACTGATCAGTGTTTTAGACAGGCAAAGTAACACAGCTTTACAAAGTTAAACAAAATGCAACATAAAAGAATGCCACACAATTTTGCATGATTAGACAAATATTCTACAGCCTGAAGGAATCTTAAACTAATATTCCACAACAGAAAAAGCAAAAGCTGAAAAGCCATCATATTAATTGACTGTTTCCTGGAAACATGCATAATTTTGTTATTTTTTCAAAACAAGTCTGAGATTTGTATCTTAGTCTCCACTGTATAGCTGAGGAAATTGAAGTTGAAAGCATCAGATGCTGGTCCAAGGGCATGTAGCTACAAGGAAGCAGAGCTGGAACTCAAACCAAGTTTTCAGTCATGCAGTTGGTTCCCTTCTCTCCCCCACCCCACTTCTATGTCCCTTAAAAAGTCTCAGGGATTCTCTTCCATAGGTGATGCATAGGTCTCCTTAAGTACCTGACTCTGCCTTACACTCTTCCTCCAACTTGGACTACTACATGATAAATCTTCCACCAATACCATGTCCTAGGACCTATGTTTCATTAATTAGAAATCACAGTATTATTAATGGACTGGCAAAAGAAAGCTAGACCCTTTCTTATTGCTGGCTTCAAGCCTAGACTGCATGGCTTGGCTTCAACTTGCCCAAACAACCTCCCAATGGAGATTACCAGAATAGAGGGAGGGACCTTCTCTGTTTTAGCCCACAGACAGGATATAAGCACAGTCAGAGGTCTGCGTTCTGTAATATTTTCAAACCTGATCCTTCTTCTTGAAGTTCTCCTATCTGTTAACACATATACAAGTACTTATGGGTCCAATAAGGCTGCCCTCACTGAATGCCTGTTGATTATGTGCTGTTTCCAGACACATCTCTGCACACTTCTCTCACACTCTTCCACACACTGCTAGGCTGGATCCCACCTCTTCCACTAGCATTTATCCACAGACCTAGATCATGACTGAGTCCTTGTGTCTGCTCTGGCAAACTCACACAACCTAAGACTCCATTTTGATTCAGTTCCACAAATTCCTTTCAAGTAAAATATTGTGTGATGTCATAGAGACACTGCCAGCTGAGCCAGATCTGGTCCCATCTACTATGTCCCTGTGGAACAGTGATATCAAGTAGGCTGTTGGCTAAAGTAAGTACAAGTCATTTACAGCTAGGGTGGGGCACAATGACATTTAAGAGTACTTCTAAATGTGAGATTGACTCTTTTTTAAAGAGTTCAATATGTCCTTCCTTGGTTCTTAAGAGTCCAAAAATAATGGGGACTTCAGAGACGGATAAACAGTAAATAGTACAAATCCTCTTGTAGAAGACCTGGGTTTAGTTCCCAGCACCCACATCCTCTAGTTTATTACTGCACATAACTTCAGTTCCACAGAATTCAATTCAGTTTGGTCTCTTTGGGCATCTGAAAGCACATCGTGCCCATAAATTCACTCAGGCACACATAGACACAGATACAAATAATCAAAATAGCTCAAAAACAAGTATGGGGACATGACACAGTGGTAAAGTACTTGCACAATCATGAGGATCTGAATCTGTGGTCTCTAATGCTCATAGAAAAGCCTAGTTGTGGTGACATGCACATGTAACCCTAGTACCAGGGAGGTGGAGACAGGAGGGAGGTTCTTGGGGTCACTAACAAACTAATGACAATGGTGAGTGAAAGATGCTGCTTCAAAAAAAATGAGGTGAATAGTGACAGAACATATTCAAAGTTGATCTATGGCTCTCTCTCTCTCTCTCTTACATACACACATGCAGGCACATGTATACACCTGCATGCACACAGATACATACACATGTATACATACACACATAGAGTACAAAAGCATTCCTAGCAAGTATAAAAATAGCAAGGATATAATTATTACCATTGATTTAAACTGTCCAGATCCTAGTTGTTGTCTGTAATAATTTCTTTCTCATTTATTCTTTCTCATCAGAAGTCTCTTCTGTCTCAGTTATCATCTTTCCCACTATTGTGCCTGTCTCTGTTAAATGCGACATTATTTTATATGCCAATATGCATCATGCTGCAGAACTGGTTTAAACTGAACACAAGCTGTTCAGAAAAGTCTTTCACGTAGGAGGCCATGTGTCTCCTCCACTCTATTTCACTGCAGAGCAAGAAAAAAAAAGGCTCAAAGCATTGGCCTGGTGTGATGACCAATAAAATAAAATGTAAGAATCATCAGTGTTTGTGTCAAGAGCTGGCAGAAGACTATCCAATCAATCTTAGCCACAGTTGATTTGGTGCCACAGTTCATTTTGAATTTCATCTTTTGGGTTGGTTCTGTTTTTTCAAGCATACCTTAATCTGTTTGTAGACTAAGATTGTAGCTAACTTCAGCCTTCTCAAGCTCTTTTTGGGACACTGCATACACAGAGGAGAAGAGGAAGAAGAACTAGACAGGCGAAAGACTTTGAAAGAGGAAGGATGCAGTAGTATCTCACCTCTTCCTAAATACTTTTCAAAGTTCTGACAAAGCAGCTTTCAAGGAACACAGTAACAACTGACTCTGAGTAGGCATTTGGAAATTACTCTAAGTAGTGTTTACATATGTGGAAGGGGGACATACATGCGTGCCTACGGATGTACATGTCTGTAAGAGCGCATGTGCATACGTGTACACATGTGTAGAGGTCAGAAGACAGCCCTGAATGTTCTTCAGGTGCTGCCTATGATTTATTTATCTGTTCATTTATTATTGATTTGAAACAGGGTCTTTCAGTAGGATAAGCTGACTGGCCAGCAAGCCACAGGCATATGCCTATTTCCATTTCCCCAGGGCTAGGATAATAAATGTATGTCACCAATCTCATGATTTTTCACTGAGTTCTGGGTACTGAACTCAGGTTCCCTGGGTTGGTCCATCTCCCCAATCAGTATTTATGAATATTTAAATGATCAGCTCTTTTGTCTTACATGGGAATGAGTGAATTCCGTGATGTGGGATGTCATTCTGTATTTGTGTTGCTTTTCTTGGTTGATAAATAAAGCTGTTTCAGCCCATGGCTTAGTAAAGTAAGAGTAAAGTCAGGCAGGAAATCCAAACAGAGGTATATAGAAAGAGTAGGCAGAGTCAGGGAGATGCCATGTAGCTGCAGAAGGAGGAAGAAACTGGAACCTTACCCGTAGGCCTCATGGTAATACACAGATTAATAGAAATGCGTTAATTTAAGGTGTAAGAGCAAGCTAGGAATACACCTAACCTATTGGCCAAACAGTGTTGTAATTAATGTAGTTTCTGCGTAATTATTTGGGTCTGGGTGGCTGGGAAACAAAGCGCAGTCTTCGACTACATTTGTGTACATAAGGCTTTTAATAACAGCATAGGGAAAGTTCCAGGAAAATCAAGGTGGATTGTTAACTCCACTTTAACAGATTGAAATTGCATTCATACTATTGTATTTATATGCCACTCATACAAAAATATTTCCAAGTATATGCAAAGAGTTAGAAAATATTTGAAAATTGAGTAGGAAATAGAGGAGAAAGAAAATGTAGTCACCTTTTAAGGGTTGAAAAATATTTGTTCTCTTCTACATTTATGCCTCTTTTAAAGAAATGTGTGGCTGATATTACATCAGTCCACAACTTGTCATATTTTTACAGATTTCTAGAAAGTAGTTCTCAATATGGCTTTGCAAGTAGAGGCGGACTGGCCTGATTTCTCAAATATCACAATATCATGAACCACAGGTTTCAGAGAAACTTCAGGGTCACTGAACTGTAACAAGCTCAGACATGTATTGTTGGCTGCTGCATGTAGTCTGTCTTCTAAAAAGTAGCATAGCTAGATAGGTGAGTTATTTACAGTGTACGTGAAATAGCACCTACCATCCCATATCAGAGCTTGGAACCTGACATCACCCACCTCCACCTGCATATTTAGGAGCTAAGATAACCTTGTCAGGACACAAATTCCCCTATGGTTTGTATATGTGATCTTGAACCTCACCTCAAACACTCAGTCCAAGGTAATGAGTACAATTTGAGAAACAGTTCTCTTGTTGATCTGCTTGTGCTCATAGAAAGAAGCTAACTGAAAATAAAGACCACATGAGGAGCATAGGTGCTTCAGCTTTGCTGATGTCCCCTGGGACAGCTCAGCTGTAAGCAAGATGGCTAAACTCATGCACCCAAAACTCAGCTGACCATCTGCAATCTCAAACCAGTGAAAAGTCAGTGAAGGAGAGGACAGCAAAATGGAAGGCAGAAGCCAGGAAAATCTGTTCCTGGAAGTTCTATCAGGTTGTCCTGTGATGCCATGTCCTCTCTTCACAAGCAATGTCTCTTCCTATCCCTTTGAGCACTCATTCGGGGGCAAAAGAGCTGAAGCTGGAGACACGAGATCCATCAGCTGGGGAACTTAAAACAAAACGCAAACACACAAAACAGGCTTCCTCTGAGTAGTGCTTACTGTACTGGAATTCACTCTGTAGATCAGACTGGTCTCAAACTCAGAGATTCACCCACTTCTGCCTTCTGAGTACTGGGATTACAGGAATGTACCACCATACTGAGTTTGGGGCATAGTTTTGAGGCTTAAGAAAGTGAGTTTTTCTAAATATTTTTCAGGATTTTACCAAATTCAATTTGGAAGGTGAGTTTGGAGACAGATTAAACAGGATATAAAATCATGTTGCCTGACTCCAACCCTTTCCTCTTCTGCTAGGTAAGAATGCTATGATAGGATTTAAATTCTAGAGATCATTATGAAGACATACTAGAGAGGTAAATTCAGCTTTAGTAATTGCTTCTTCCATGGCTTTACTAAGACAAAGTCACCCATGCTCTTTAACCCCATTTCTGCTACTCCCACACCAGTCAGAACTTGTGGGTTGGAGGTGACATTACAGACTAATGTCATTTAAATGTAGAAAGGTTTCATTTATATTCAGTTCCCTACACACACCTAAACACAATAACTGGGTATTGATTAAACACTGTTACCACAATGTACATGGTCCATAAGGCCCTAAGTAAAGAGGACATAATGGGAGAGCCCACGTGGGTGTCTGACAGTAGTTAGGGAAAGTGCAACAGGGAGAGTCAGCATCAGTCCCCATTACTATCCCTTGTCATCCTCTGCACCACTGTGGATTGAACGTAGGATCTCAAACACGAAGTAAATAGTCTACCTCTCAACTATCCTGTCAGCCTACACTCAAGATCTGTTCATGGACAGCAAGCCCAAGTGATATAACTTGGACAGGTAGGCATATGTGCTATCCTGTTGCTTTCTGGAGCTGAAAGGCAATGAGAAGGCTTGGGAGCAAACAAACAAATGACTCCTTACAGGTGCTGCCTTATAAACTTGTCAGGTCTTTTGTTCTCAAGCAATGTAGAAATTATTTTCTTAGAAAACGTTTTTAAAGACATGAAGAAGAAGAACTAAGGGATAAGCTGTGAAGTGCAGTTATCAAATTCCGCTGGCAACGTTGGCATTCTATCAGGAAGATTTTCAGAAAAACTTCACCTTCAAACATCAATACATTTTCCCCCCATTTTCAGACGAACCAGGAGGGGGTCAATGAACTGCAATTACAGTGCTTTTCTGAGAGTCAGGTAAAGCAGGCAGGTAGGTCCATTCCAAGAAAGGATTTGAGCCTCATGCTCAAGGAAAAGTAGGAATTTTGACATCTGCAGAGGGCTCTTTGTTGAGAGTTTCTATTTGGTAATTGAGTCTTTTAAAGATAATTTGTTAAAAGTTGCTCTTTGTTTCGAAACCATGCTTGTTTTTTCCTGTGGTCCAATAACAGCTAAGGAAAGAATATGTCTATCACTGTTCACTGTATGATAGATGAAAGCTGTGTGTCCATGGGGGATCTAATATAATGCAAAAGAAAAACATCTTGAAAATTCATGCACTCCGGTTCTCTTGCTCATGGGAATGATTCCACATTCACTGCATGAGTAGAAAGGGCATGGCTGACTTGAGATGTAGTCACAACACAATTTGTGGTTAATGAATAAGAAATTAATGCCTCTGATCTCCATCCAACTGCTGATATCCTGAAGAAGTCACTGCATGTACTAAGAATAGTACAAATACATAAGGAATCCCCACTTTAGTCTGTTTCCATTACTACAATGAAATAACAAAGGTTGGGTATTACAGAGAAAATATGTGTGTATGTCTCACAGTTCTTAAACTTTAATAACTTGCATCTGGTGATGACCTTCTTGTGGGTGAAGTCTGAAGGCTATGCAGGGCATCATGTTTCACTTTCTGTCCCACTGATGATTCTATCTAATCTTCACAATTTCCTAAGGATTGCAACCCAAAATACCACAGTGACATTAAGGTTTGATTCTAATACCTAAGGAAGATTCAGCTTCAACCCATATTTTATCATGGCAACTTCAAAGTTCACAGACATGAAATACTCAATCTCAGGTCCCATCATGCCTATATTTACAATTTCAAAACATGTGGTATGCCATGCATGCCTGTGAGTCACAAGCATTACTCCCATTTCCTGGAAGTCTTCCTCTAAATTCACGACCCTGACCTTCTCCAGGGTCAAGTTTGAACCCCATTTTACTCATTCTACAAATGCTATAATTACAAATTCAGTGGGCACTGGGGAGGGGAGAATGATATGACATGGAGTAGGAACACAGACAGCAGGTGTCATTTTCAGAGAAGCTGCTCTTCAAATATTTGTTGAATGAGACAAAATTTGTGAACTGGTTTACAGGACACCTTGCCGGGGACCACTATGCACATGTCTGTTTTTTTGTTTGTTTGTTTTGGTTTTTTTTTCATTTCCTCTTCCATGCTTGCAATGCAAGCTAGAATCTCTTTAATGTATTTACCCACATAGGCTCATTTGGTTGAGTTTCCAGGAAATAGTATTGCAGTGCAAAATCTGATGAGCTCAAACCAAGGGGAGAACTTAAAACAAAGTGCCAAACAGTAGAATGTGAGCAGGCTGCTTTCTAATTGCAGGAGGATGGAGAGGGCAGCCAGTTCTTCTAGGTGCAAGGTTTTGCAGCTAGCTACCCTTGACTCTGGTCAAATCAATTAACCTTATTAAATCACAATTTCTTTATCAGTGAAAACATAGTCAATAGTCATATGCTTCTTGAAAACCTAGATGAGATAGACCACAGAAACCCAATGGCTGGGAGGAGTCTATTATGTGTTTGGTGAGAGCGTGTCTCTTTTTCCTTGTGACTTCACTGAACCTTTGTACTTACTATAAGATATCAGTAACAGCTTTGCGAGTTACCTTCTGGAGTCTTCTTCAAGAAAACTGGGTACTGTGGAACTCATAACTTTGGCTTAACCTTACAGTGTAGGGAGTGACTCTACGTAGTTGACATCAAAGCTTTTCCCAGTCAGTAGTACACTACATTATCTCTCCTTTTCTGTCTCAATAAAAATGAAGGATTTAACTTTAACACAAGAAACTTACATATAACAAAACAGTTATCAAGGAAGAACTACAGTTAAATATTTATTCTATTTATATCTGGCAAAATTAAAGAAAATATTCTATCTATTTAATATTTGTCAGTCTAAAGTTGCATATCTAATTTATCTTTGATCATAAATAAGGAGAACAGTAACTATTTTTCTCCAACTCCATTAGAGACTCCAGAAGGATATAATATTACCTAAGTAAGCATGAAATGCATTGTAAGCAACTTCCAAAACTTCAGAATTGACAGAGACATTTCACTGCCTGGACAGTCACCCAAACTTCTTTTGTAAAGTTGTGGCATCCATCTTCAGCCTACTGGCTCATAGGGTCTGGCAGACTTTTCCATAAAGCAGGAAATTTAAAAGAATGTTTTACCTATACTGACTGATTGTCAGTCACTTTCTTCTGTGTCCTGCACAATGTCTGGTAGACCCTTTCATGAAGCAGGAATCCTGAAGGACTGTCTCATCTTCTTTAGGCAAGTTTAGCTGTCAATTTTTCTGTGGGCCCTTCATGTCCAGTTCATATAGCATACCATCAAGCAGTCTGGGAAAGAGCAGGTTCTTGGCCAAATGGCTAGCCTTGTCAAATTGAAGGCAAATTCCATAGTGAGTTTCTTCAATGCACATCATCCTCTGTGAAGTAATTGGTACTGCCAGAAGCAGATATGTCTCACTGTGGAGAAAAGTCTAAGTTCTTAAAACATTGTAAATGCTATATTCTTCAGGTCTTCAAAAGAATTGAAAATCTATCTGAAAAATATATCTGTACATCTAGAAAACCTAACTATGACTACAGTTTGACTATTATAAATGATTATCCATTAACTTATAATTTTTAATTATACATTACATTTTTTAATGAGCTGCACAAAGACAATACCTTAAACAAGAGTAGAAATACAGACTGGAGAGATGGCTCAGAGGTTATGAGCACTGACTACTATTCCAGAAGTCCTGAGTTCAATTACCAGCAACCACATGGTGGCTCACAACCATCTGTAATGAGAGCTGGTGCCCTCTTCTGGCATGCAGACAGAACACTGTATACGTAATAAATAAAGATCTTTTAAAAAAAGAGTAGAAATACATATACACAGTATAACAAAATTGACCTTAAATTTGTATCAATAGATGAAGATCCATACCAATGCAAAATATTCATTTTGATAACATATCCCCCTTTAAATGCCACTCTGTAGTTAGCTCATTCACAGTAAAAACATTCAAAGAATACACAATAATATACATAATCCATACTCTTTGTGGATATTCCATCTTTCTGTGGCTTGTTTATTTTTATACTCTTTTACATTTTAATATTTAAGTATCCACTCTTTACTCTATAATTATCTATATTCCTTCTTCGCTCTCATTCTCCCATTTACATTACACTGTGATAACAGACTGAACCTCTAAAACTGAATTAACTGTTAATTAACACAATTAACTGTTTGTTTTCTTTATAAGAAGTGCCATGGTGGGCTGGAGAGATGGCTCAGTGGTTAAGAGCATTGCCTGCTCTTCTGAAGGTCCTGAGTTCAATTCCCAGCAACCACATGGGGGCTCACAACCATCTGTAATAAGGTCTGGTGCCCTCTTCTGGCCTGCAGGCATACATACAGACAGAATATTGTATACATAATAAATAAATTAAAAACAAAAAAACAAAAAAGAGGTGCCATGGTGAGGGTGTCTCTTCACAATAATTATAACCCTAAGATGCCGGGTATGATATTCCTATGGGTCAACTCTTCTAACTGGTCAGTACTGCCTCTTTTCCATAGAGATGATTAATCTTCATTGTTAACTTGGAAGTACATGGAAATGTAACTTTATTTCTGTAAGACTGTCTCCAAAAAAGGTTAAGTGGACAGGGTAGACATAACCTGAGCATGGTAACTCCAACCCATGGATTCTGGTATTCACCTAAATATAAGGCAGAAAGCAAGCTAAACACCAACATTCATCTCTCTCTGTTTCCTGATAGTAGATGCAATAGGATCAACTGTCTCACGTTCCTGCTGCCACACCCTTCCTGCAACCATGGACTGTACACTCCCAAATGTGAGCCCAAAGAAACCCTTCCAGCATTAATTTGCTTCCTGTCGAGTATTTAGTCACAGCAATTATAAAAATAATACTACATTCATCTCTATTATTTATTCTAGAAGATGCAGGAGCTACCACTCACAAATCTCCCCCCAACTTCCCCACCATATTACTAACTTTACAAAGAGTTGCTATTTCTCTATAGGGCAAATGTGCCATTCAGATCTCATCATGCTTTGTTCAGAACAACACCAAGAATGTGGATATTGTTGTCAGTAGACATGATAACTATTACTGTCAAAATCAATTTTATGTGTTCTTAATTATATGATTTTGCAGATTTCCTAGTGCACTTCTGAAATGCTTCTGCTTTTCAGCTGACCAGAGCATGATGAGCCACTCCCTTAGCTAAGAATCAAGAGACTGGGTACTGAAGTATATGGGTTCCTGCACAATGTATCTGCTTACCCAAAGGGCAGATCTCATTTGAAGACACTGCTGAATTAGAGATGGTTACTTGTCCTTCCTATCATCTCCATCACTCTCTGAGAATATGATGAAGACACTCTGTGACTTGAGAGCCCACAGGCCTGTCATCTCAGAGGCAATTCCCAGATGATGTCTCTGCCTCCAGATATGCTTCCTTGAACAACAGAACTATTCTATTTCAGGCTCTTTTACTGTCTATAGCCAGATGTGTTTAATTCTTATCTCCATTTCTTTCTTCTCTTTTATGTTACCTATGTATTTCCCAAGAAACTTAAAAAAAGACTTTGGAGTATCATCCAGGCAAAACTCAGTGTATACCAGAAGTCCCACCTGAGCACCTTAAGTCCTCTGTGGTATATTATTTTACCTATATAAAGATGTATTAGATTTGTTTATGATGTGAAATATTACTTTAACTGTGTAAAGGCATATTAGTTTTCTTTATGGTGCATTTGTTTAATTATGTAAAGATGTGTTGCATTTGTTTTCTCTTGTCTGCCTAAAGCATCTGATTGGTCTAAAAAAAGCTGAATGGCCAATAGGTAGGCAGAGAAAGAACAGGTGGGGCTGGAAACCAGAGAGAATAAATAGGAGAATTCTTGAAGAGGAGAGGAGAAGAGAAGAAGAGAACAAGGGAGAAAGAAAGGGAAACACCCAGGTCCAGGCAGCCAGGCAGTGCCCAGTCAGTTACATGGAGAAGGACAGACAGGAAAAAAAAAAAGGTATAAAGCCCGGAGGCAAAATATAGATGAGAAGAAACAGTTTAATTTAATTTAAATTAAAAAAGCTAGCCAGAAACAAGCATAAGCTAAGTCTGAACATTCAAAACTAATAAATCTCTGTGTCATGATTTGGGAGCTGGTTGGGGATTCGAAAGAAAAAGCCTGGTACAGTCCATCTTGGGCAGACTGTAATTTGAACGTCAGAAACTCTTTTTGAAAATCAGAGAGAACAGGCTCCATCTGCAAAGCAGCATGCAGAGCATGTTTCTTATGATGGCATGCTGTAAACACATTCATTACTACTACTGTTGCTCTACCTTACTTTGAAGTTTAGGAAGATTATGAACGGCTGAGGGAACTAAGGTTGTACCGTCTGGATGGTTGTCCATGTGTGACATGCAGTTATATAAAATACATTACTTAAGAACAAAAAAATGAAGCTCTGTTTTTTAATATGGCTGCATGGGGGCAGGAAGAGTTTGTGGTTGCTATATCTTCATTCATGGAGAGCCATACAGAACCTCTGATTAGGACAGTTTAGGGCACTGGGAAGATAACTATGTAAGCATGGATCCTGACACCACATGAAAAGCTGCTTGTATCTATGCACCTGTAATCCCTGTACTGGTTGTATCTATGCACCTGTAATCCCTGTACTGGAGACGGTGACAGGAGGATATCCGGGACGATAAAATCAGGGAGTTAAAGGCTCATTGAAAAGAATTTAAATAAAAAAAATAAGGTGGAGAGGGATTAAAGTAGACAGATGATGTAGACCTCTGGCCTTCACACATGTGTG
The DNA here is from genome assembly GCA_004026605.1 of Ondatra zibethicus. NCBI lineage: Eukaryota > Metazoa > Chordata > Mammalia > Rodentia > Cricetidae > Ondatra > Ondatra zibethicus. The sequence continues at coordinate 128,140 of PVIU01002443.1, read as the reverse complement.
CATACACACACAGACACACACACACAAAGATGTGCTATCCCCGTAAGCTAGAACTCACGTCACTTGAAAGACAATGCTGAGTGTTCATGCTGATTTGAAATTGAGGGATAATTCTGAAAATAAAAGAATGTTGTGGAAACTTCTTTTTAATTAAAGTGTTGCTTGACAGCATTTCTCCTAAGACTTAGTGCTTTGTCTACCAAAGGGTGTAGACACTCATGGTGTGTCGGGGAGCTTTGCCTATACAATAAGCCACTTTATTTGAAATTGGAACTCTATCAAACTTTACAGCCTCTTTAGTGCCTGTCATCGGGTAAGTGCTGGAGGCTTTTGCATAGCATGAATTCATCCATCTTGTTGGTGGGGTGTAGGTAGAGGCCACTTGTTTATTTCTGGCTGCCCAGACCATGAAATAATCAGTACTGTTTAGCCAATAGCTTAAATGTATTTTGGTTTACTCATATCTTAACCCATTTCTATTATTTTATATTTTACTCGTGGCCTACCAACAAGGTTCCAGCTGGCAACCCACATCTTTCTCCTCTGGCAGCTCTATGGCTTCTTCATGACTCCACTTACTTTCTCCCTCTCTCTCTCTCTCTCTCTCTCTCTCTCTCTCTATATATATATATATATATATATATATATATATATATATATATATATATATATAGCCTGGCTAAATCCTGTCAAGCCATTGACTGAAAACAGCTTCTTTATTAACCGATAAAAGGAATGCATACACAGAAGGACTTCCCACACCATTTCCCCTTTTTTGTTTAATTATTTTGGGTCTGGGTAGCCGGAAACAAACTAACAGCTTTCGTCAACAAATTGGCGTGCCAATGTGGGGCTGACTATATCCATGTAAAACCTGAGAAAGCATGGAAAGGAATTCTAGACACGCAAAAAAAAACAAAGTTTAGCATCTTTTATTTCTTTTTTTTTTTTTTTTTTTTTTTTTTTTTGGTTGGTGGCATGCCACAGCTTCCTTAAAAGAGGTCTTCCTGATTCAGCAGTAGCAGAAAAAAATAATGTGCAGTTTCAAAACAGCAGTTTTCTGGACTGTGCTGCCAATATAAACTCTGGTGCTTTCAGGATCTCAAGCACTTGAATGGGGTTTGAGGGCAGCATGCTTCAAGTTACTTGGTGGCAGCAAGGGCCAACTGGTTACCAGAGTTGAGGTGGTGAGCGTGGCTCCCACCTGGCAGTCTCAGAGGCAGTGAATGGACCTCTGCCATGCTGGACTGAGCAGAGCCAAAGAGCAAAGTAGTCCTAGTCATGCCACTTTGCATTTTAAGAAGTTGTCCTGGTCGAAAAATAATTGCATATACACAATAAAGACAGATTCAGATTTAAAAAAAAAAAGAGCTCTAAATGGGGCATAGTGTTGGACAAATGTATGTAGGCTTGGGAGAGAGAAGAAAAAGAGTATAGAGAGTTATAAAAAGAAGAAAATCATTTTAAAAAATAAAACAAAGTCTTTAAAGAGACCGAGTATAGTCAGAGATTAAAAGGAGTAAAAAATAAGCCACGTAAAGATGGAGTATACGCATAGAGTCTGGATTATGTATACTATTGTGTTTTCTTTAATTTTTTTGATTGCAGCGAGACATGTGATTCTGGGAACTGCTAAGTTAAACTAACATATGTTTTAAATTTGAGTCTAAGGATATGCTGCTTTGGAAAAGAGGTTCTTCTTTTGTTTCCACAGAGGATGAGAATTTGTGGATTTCTTCCAGACTAATGTGATTCAATGGACCAAGACCGCCCCAAAGAGTCACTGTGAACACCCCCAAAATTACTTTGCCCAACAAAAAGCAGGAAGCAGTTTGGAGAGAACTATGCCCAAGTTCCCAAATATTGTTTATAAATGTTTGTTTACATTTAAAGGGAGAGACACTATAGAGATTTATGGATCTTGTTTATTGATACAAATTTAAGGTCAATTTTGTTTTATATATATAAAAAACAAAATTATATATAACATATATATAATTTCTGCTCTTGATTAAGGCATTGTGTTTGTGCACCTTATTTAAAAATGTAATGTAAAGAAATATAAGTCAATAGATAATCATCTATAATAGTCAAGCCTGTAGTCATGTTAATAAGGTTTTCTAGATATACAGAGATATATTTCAGTTAGATAGGTATTCTTCAAATCTTTCAGAGACCTTCAGAATAAGGCATTTAAAATGTTTTAAGAACTTAGGATTTTTCATGATAATGAGACACATCTGCTCCTGGCAGCACCAATATACTTCAAGAGAAAGATGGGCATTGAAGAGGCTCCTCATGGAATTTGTGGATATACAGGTAATAGCAAGACTGATGAGGCCTGGCCAGTCATCAGAAGATGACAGATGATCCAATATTTGACTAAGGACGGTGTCCAGGAGGCATTTGGATGCTCCAAGCTCTCAGAGAGGCCAAAACAGCCAGGGAACCAGGGTCAGGAGCTAGGGTTGTAGGGTATAGGACTAAGGATACAAAACACTCTTCCTCCCCAGTTGTCTCAGGTCAAGTGATTCCAGGAAGAAAGAATAGCACAGTAGGTCAAAAATATTTGCTGGACTATAACTTTTCCTTTTTCATATGCTACTTGAATTAGTTATTCCCCAATCTCTCTGAAATAGAAACAGCTTCAAAGCAAGAACTGCACTTAGGAGATTGGAAAGGAGACTGGAAACAAGAGGGTCAGGCTGTTCTTTCTGAAGGCACAAGCTGCACATTCAGAACACTGTAAAATTCTTTCTCTAACAGTATGTTTAAGAACCCCCAAGAAGAAATAAACAGCTGAGCATGGTGGTGTACTTGTGTAATCCCAGGATTTGGGAGGTTAAAGTAGTAGTGTCCCCATGCAGCTGAGAACAGTCTGTTACACAGCCAGTTCTTGCCATTTTGTAGGTTGCATTCAGAACCCTCAAAACTTCAAATCAGACACTCTGTTCAGGGGCTTTACGAAGTGATTGACATATGAGAGTTGGTGGGGGAGAGAGGAGGCCAGAGTCATAAAAGCCATCACTGCCTACCATGTTGCAGTCTCTAACCATTTTCAGGACAAGGAAGAAATGAAGAGAGTACCCCCATAAAGGCAGAGATTGTGTTTAATGGCTGGGTAAAGAGAGGAGAGGATTAACATTTTATACATAACTTAAGTGTATTTTCTTCAACCAAGAAGGAATCTATTGGTGCCACTTTCCAGCAAAAAACACATCCATGCCTAAAGAACACTTTGAACTGGATAATTTTTGTAAGCTCATGAATGTCCTCTGTGGAGGTGACAAGATAATTTGGTCCAGGGTTGATTCATATGGATCATCCCACTGGCCATTCTCAAGTACCTCAGGGGTAGTACTATGCCCTTTTCAAAGAAAGAAATGGAAGACAGAAAATCTGACTCACTTGTTCTAGATGGCACAGCTGAGTCTTCTTGAGGCTGGAGTTCCTACCCATAAAATTGGACCTAATAACCTCCAAGATCTCCACAATGATCCCAGGCAACCCTTGATCCACATTTGAATCCTACAAAGCTAATAAATAACCAATGTATCTCCTGAAACAACCAAGAACCTTTCCTACATATTTCAGCTTTGGCTTTCTGTCTTCTGATTCAATGGCAACTTGAAGATATGAGCCAGTGGCCATCTGAAATGTTTCTTTGCTTCTGCCTTCTAAGTCACCTGAAGCAATCTACCGCCTTAATACTCAGATCAGTTTGGTAGGAATGTTTTTTACTTATAAACATGAGAAGTTCTGAATATATGTTATGGAACCATGTGCTATAAGAGCTATCAGGCATATAATATTTAATTTTATACAATAAATGTAAACATTTATAAACTGTATTACACCATGTACTCTAAATATTCAGGCAATTCACAATTCTGCTTAGGCATTTCTCTCTCCTACACAGAGAATTCTGGAAGTAGAAATGGGGTGTATTCACACTGGATCCTGCCTTGGTCCCATCCACGCTCACACTAGACACATTCTTAGTCCCATTCACACTGGATACTGCTTTGCCTGGTTTGCCATTTTACCAATAAGAAATGTTATCTAAGTGATATGTACTATAAAACATATCTTTGGAATATCTTTAGAAAGCAGGGGAATGAGCCAAGCACTTATTTATTTCATCTCAGTCTTCCTAAACCCTGTCCAGTTACAGGTGGAATCACTCTTTAGGGGCCATGATGATGTCAATGAGAGCAAGGGAGAAGCATCATTAAAAACAAACAAAAAAAAAGAAGCATCATTGAAGTGCATCTTCTCTCATGGGAAACCATTTGGTTTAGGAACCCTACTGTGTTTGTTAAAGAAAAACCAGGTCTCAGAGTTTCCTGGTTTATAAGGTGGGCAAGAGTACACTGTGTGCCCATTTGCCTGATTCAAACTGCAGATTCCACCTTGCTATCTACTTAACTTCTCTTAGTCTGTATTCTCATTAAAAAAATGAGGATAGAGTTGATCAGATGACTTAGTGCATAAAAGTACTGACTGTACAAATGTGAAGATTTGAGTTTGAATCCCAAAAGCCCATGTAAAATCTGAGTATTGTAGTGTACGTCTCTAATCCTAGTGCTCCCAAAGTGAGATTGGGAGGCAGAGACAGAAGAATCCCAGGAATTCTGATAGCCAATTTGCTTTGTTACCTAGTGGTAAACAGTGAGACCCTCTTTCAGACAAGATGGAGGGTGAAGACAGATACCTGAGGTTACCCTCTTACCTCTGTGGAAGATGCACCTGCCCTCACATATGGAAACACACACACACACACACACAAGTGAGCACGCTTAAGGAAATGAGGATGATCAAATTGCCTTTGTTTACATGACTGTTAGTAGATTATGAAAGCAATATACATGATACCATTTACCTAATGAATGGAGCTGCCAGTTCATGGGATATGTTGCTATGACTTTAGCCCTGGCTGACATGCAAGTGAAGTGTGGCTTATAAAAATTCACAGCTAAAAGTCAGAAGAATTATGTGGTGGTTTGAATAGGAATAGCCCCCTTATGCTCATATATTGGAATGCATGTCATTAGAAAGTGGTGTGTCATTGTTTTGGTAGATGTGTCCTTGTTGGAGGAAGTATCTCACTGGGGAAAGGATTTGGGGTTTCAATGCTCAAGCCAGGATAAGTGTGGCTCTCTTGCTGTTGCTTGCTGATCTGGATATAGAACTTTTAGTTACCTCTCCAGACCCATGTCTGCCTGCATGCCACCATGCTTCCTGCCACACTGATAAAGGATTAAACCTCTGAATCTAAGCAAGCCCCAAATTAAGTGCTTTCCTTTATAAGAGATAAAAAGATGTTGTGGTCATGGTATTTCTTCACAGCAACAGAACATTGACTAAGACTGAATGACACCTCCTGGGACCAACAGGTCTGTTTGTAGCACAGGTGAAAGTACAGGAACAAAGACACACTTCATTACTGAACCAGAGAAGACATTTATTAAAGCTTGGGGCAGTGGGGGAATACCTCCTGGCCTAGCCCGGAATCCCTTATGAATGAACCTAGAACACAGAGGGGAAGGAGAAGGGATGCTGTGACACTTCAAAGCAGTTCCAGTGTTATTGGAGAGGTTCAGTATTGAAAATGATATATTTAAAGGTTGAATTTAGAAGGCAAGTGGATTAGTACTACTCTCTGAGTCAGGACGAAGCTAATGAGCGTTTTCTTTTCACCATCTGTAAAAGTTTATTACTGATACTTCAAAGGCAGAGAGCAGGGAAGGGCTAATGGGAGGTGCTGTTCCTCATACAAGGAGAGCAGGGAATAGAAGACACCCAGCCTTGAGGGGTGAAGGGGTTCCTTTACCTGCTGAGAAATGGCCAAATCCTTGAGACATTCTCTTGGGTGCCTACATATGATGACCGTGGCTGGTGGGGGGGTCATAGGGTGCAAGCAGAAGGAAGGTGATGGGGGACTAATCAACATTGATAGAAAGCACCTGGGCTGGCACTCTGTCCTCATTGCTGGCAGCAAAATTCAGGGCTCTCACACTCTCATGGTTTCTTTCCTGAAACTGGTAGAGAATGGCCCAAGCACTTTTTGCTTCAACCTACTTAACACTTTGTTTTCCCAGAGTCTACATTCTGACTCAATCACCAGGCCTGGTAGTCCAAAGGCCTTGGCAGGCCTTGGACTCTTTTGTAACTCAAGAAGAAGGTCCTTTGTGAACAAAGCAATTGATTTTTATGGTGTACAGTACAGTGGTACATGTGGATGTCAACCATGGAGATGACACTCATGAATGTGCTATGAAGGAAGCTGCTTTAGTAAGTAGCTCTCCTGAGATAATGATAACAGAGGTGAAGTTGAAAGAACATAGAACACCTCTGTCAACTAAATTCTGTTGTCTAACTGACCGAGGAATACAAGAAAGAATGTTCCAGTCTGAGGGAAGAGCAGAGGTAAAGGCCTTGAGGTGGAGAAAGAGTAGTTCATTCCAGGAACTTGGAGTACCAAGGTCTTACACCGTGAGCCAGAAACATGAAGCAGAACAGGAAATAAGACAAGGAAAAATATTGTTTGTCCTCTGTAGCAAGCTTTAGTAGGTATCATCCACATCTTCATCTCTCACTATGTGCTTTTATACAGCACATTACAGTAGGAATTCAAGTCCAAGTACAGAGTGAGCAAAAGGCAAGCCACTATGCTCTGTGCTCTGTATGGGTTTCTAGGATCTCTTCACCTTTTTCAACCCATTTTTTTTTCTGATAGAGAGCAACTGACAAGCTCAAGGGCAAGGTGGTAGAGAGCTAATGGATTGAAATGCTATCAAATGCTTGCTGCAAGGCCTGTGAAGATGCAGTAGTATCCAAAAGTACCAATTGGGTTGCTGCAGAAGGACACCCACAACATGGTTGCTGTATTGAAATCAGTCAAGAACAATCATTAATACATGTTGAAGTACTTTTGGAAAATGGTTTGGCAGGCCTTCAAATTCAAACAACAGTACTGCATAAATGACCCACTCATTCTACTGAGAAACAGTAACATATGTCCATTCAAAACTATGTAATGAAGGGCTGGAGAGAAAGCTCAGTACTTTTCTGGAGGACTGGGAGTCAATTCTCAATACCCATATGGTGGCTCGCACTATCTCTAACTCCAGTTAAAGGGGGTCCGATACCCTCTTTTGACCTCCTCAGGTACATGTGGTACACAGATATACCACAAGAAAAATGTGTAAAATAGACAAACGAATTGAAAATTGTGATGAATGTTCAGATTCTATATTGGTCAGGGTGTTCTCTGTGAGAAATACCTGCCAGAAGCAACGTAAGGGAAGATGGATCTATGTTAGTTAACATGGAGGGAAAGTATGGTGCTGGAGTGCATCTGTCTGAGGTAGGTGGACTGTGTGGAAACTGTCACATGGAACAAGACAAGGTGGGGTCAGGGTATAACACTCACTCTCTATTCACCTATGTCTGCTAGCCAGTTCCTTCATCCAAAAGTTTCATAACCTTCAAGAGGAATGCCATCAGCCAGGCCTCAATTGTTCTAACATATGAGTCTATAAGGGATGGTTTACATTCAAACCAGGACAAGTAAAGTAATCAGAAACTGGGGATGACTTCACTGCTCAAGTGACATGTGGATAAAGAAAGTATGATACAGCTATGTTACAGAATATTGTTCAGTCATGAAATGAACACCACAGTAACATATACCACAATGAGGATGAAGTGTAGAAATATGATGCTGAGTTAAGGTGGCCAAACAGGAAACACTGTGTATCAAATAATGCTAGTCATATGATATACCTAGAATAAAAAAAAATTCATAGAGGTATATTAGGGGTTATCCAGGGCTTAGGAGGTGAGGGTACAGGATAAATACTAATGGGCACAGGTATTTTGAATAGAATATTAAAATATTTTAATGTTGCATGGTCCTAGAACTCTGTAAGGCAACTAAAAACCCTTCAAATGTACATTGCAAACCAGTGAATTTTATGGTATATGAAATACATCCTCAAAAGTGGTATTAAAATTTACACATTAGAATTTCACAGATGAGGCTTTGGTTTCTAGCTCTTCTGATTGCAATGCCATATGAAATAGATAAGGTGTCCTCCCACTATCTCATGAGTTTGAATTCCCACATCTGTGCAGGATACTTAACACCAGCTCCTTGGCTGCTATGACTATACAATGTAATATTTCACATGAAGTATTAGCATCACATTTGCTGCAAGCTGCTGACATTTTTAAAAAGACATAGAGCCAAACATAATACCTTAAGGAGACATACTGATTTCTGACACAGCAAATGGCACCAAACGCACAATGAATCACATTGACACACTGACAGGAGACCTGCAGAGCTCACACCTTTAGCGCTCCTGCACAAGACATAGCAAAGGCAGCAATCCCTGAAGAAGGCAGACCCTGGCCAATGGTGTTAGCTACAGGAAGCAATTGCTTTTTCAGCTGCTCATACTGAAAAAAATAATACATAGAACAATTACTAAAGAGCCTGCATTTGAGGTTGACTCAGTGGATAAAATGACTGCCATGTCAACATGAGGATGAATTTAGATCCTCATCACTCACCTAAATGTTGGGTGGGCATGGCAGCCTCCTGCAATCCCAGTACTTGGGAGGCAGAGACAGAGGATCCCTACAGCAAGCTGCTTAGCTAAATTAGTTGAATTGAGAAGCTCTAGATTCAAGTGAGAAATCTGGACCCAGTATTATAAATTGGAGAGAAACTGAGGAAGATACCAACCATTAATCTTTGGCTTCCACATGCAGGTACACACAAAGAGAAAGAGACACACACAGGCACACTGACACACACATTTTTTTGTTTTGTTTTAAAGAGACTGCATCTGTTTTAATCAGACAGTCATCGGGACTGAATGATCATGCAACTTAAGCAGTCTGCCCATTCCATCCCTGTCTTTTCTGTCCAATCGCTAGAATAAAGGCCCTGTTGAAGCAGTGCATCCTCCCTGTGGGTCATCTGAACATGGAGAGGAGCTGAATGTAGGCTTTGGACAGCTAGGTGTGCACAGGCAGACACACATCTGCCTTGAACAATTGGTCATGCCATTATCACAGCAGAGACGAGAAAGCCTAAATAGGCTCCTGTGTAGCTTGCATGCTATCTCCTCCCTTCAAGGCACTACTGAGACTAGGGGTAGTTTCCAAAGAAGAAAAGGTTCATTAGAGATGCTTCCAGCATCTGAATGGTAATGCTGGAGAATAGGATTTGTATAGCATGGTGACGAGTAAAAACTGGAACAAAAAGAGGCATGACAGGAGGAAGTTGGAGGTTGAATACAGAGAATGTTCAAAGGCTAGCTAGAACTCTTTGGCCGCACAGCAGGCTGTCCTGAGAGATGGAGGGTTCTGCAGTACTACTGTGGGTCCATCACTGGCTGCTCGATGACTTGAGTGTGGTCAGCCAGGCTTTGGGAACTCCTTGTCATCTGAGACTCAGCCCTTTTAGAAATCATGTTTTGGCTCCTGTCATTGGAATCAATTTTCTTTCTCACCCCTTACTTACTGAAATCAATTTTCTTTCTCACCCCTTACTTACTGATGCTTAATGAATGACAGAACTGACAGTGACACTGTTCAAAGTGTCCTGGGCACTACTCCATAAAGTTCAGGGTGGGCTATGTTGAATGTAATCAAAGGTTGAACATCCCAGATTCAAAAAATCAATGCCAGAATAAAAAATGGACTACAATCTTAAACACCCTGTTTCACACTCAAATTTATTTTCAAATATAATTAAGATTATGTCCAAGATCCCTGAATCATAGTAGATGCTAAATTTGCCAAGCAAGGTGGCAGCATCCCAGCATTCCAGCTGCCAAAAGATCATGGAATTCAGAGACAAATTCTCTTGACACTCATCCAGAGGCTCACCTTTGAAATGAGGTCTTCCTTGACTGAAGGAACAGTCTTATTTCAAACCGTCCCTACTAAAGGTGTGTTAAAAGTGTGCAAGTGTGAGTGTGACCATGAGCATGAGTGAGTGAGTGTGAGCATGAGGGTGTGTGTGTGTGTGTGTTTGTTTTTCTGAAAAAAAAAAAAAAGCTACATTCTTACTTGGGGCTACATTTCTTACCTGGTGCTCTGGAACAATTTTCCCACTTAAGTCTGGCAATAAAGGACAACTCTGGGCAAGGTACAGAAATTACATATACCCTGGAATCAGAAAGAGTGTGACCCAGAGCATTAGGGCATTAGGGATATCTGTCTGCTGCTGTAACCTACAAAGGACCTTACTTCTCTGTCTAAATTGGAAGTAACTTGTTATATTTGAGGAGGAGATGGGAGCTAGATGAAGAATCTATATGGTTGCAAACACATTTAACTCCTTTAGATAAAATCCTTATGGTGTCCCTTCTCTGTCTGACTGCTATTTAGCAAGTTGACTATTTCACCTTACAAACTATGAGAATTACTTGGACAGGAAAGAGTCTTAAGCAGTAAGGAGACTCAAAAGCAAGAAAGAAGCTGTTTACAGACACAGGCTGGAACATGGGATGGGCAGTCATGCATAGAGATGAAAGAATCATGATAGAGGCATATGCCATGATCTAAATACATGTGACTCTCTATCCAGGTTAACAGTTGAAATAAGATGCAGCTGAGCAGGTTGATGAGCTGCTACCCAAAAAAGGATCAGATGTAGTGACATTTCATTGTGTTTTAATAAATAAAGCTTGGCTGTAGATCAGAGAGTAAAACAGCCCCATTGGTCAATCTTTCAGACCAGGTAGTGGTAACACACACCTTTAATTCCAGTAGCCACACTGGTTGCCATAGAAACCAGTACATGGTTTTAATTTCAGCCCTAGAGAGGATTATAAAATGGGAAGAGACAGCTCTCAGACACAGTCTCATTCTGAGATTCCTAGAGGCAGGATCGCCATTTCAGACTGAGGTTGAGGTAAGAGCCAGTGGCTGGCTGCTTTGCTTTTCAGATCTTCAGTTTAAACCCCAATTTCTCTGAGTTTTATTAATCATGCTTCATTTGGTGCCCAACTTTTGGGGCATGGATTTACAAAAAAAAAGCCATTTGCCTGAGACTTTTAACCCATCAGCCCAGTCCAGAGCTGGGAATGGAATTCCAACTCCAGGAATTAGAACACAATCTTGGGTTTAGAAGAAGTACTAGCTTTCCCACAGCTCCTATCTGTCCAGGCTTAGCTTCCTCTCCTACCATGACTGCCCTTGCTACCATGACACCCTGCAGGGCACCCACTGGGCTTCCCATACCCCACCAGCTTCCTGGACTCCCGCGGTCCTGTGGCATACCCCGCCCCCAACATGCCTACAGCTCCTTTAATAGAGGCTTCTTGACTCAGCATCTGGAACAAAAACCTTAAATGTTGTTTATAAGCAGCCGGTTGCATATTTCTTGGTGGCAGCATGGACTAGAAACTCCACAGAGTTGTGGTAAACAGCATAGTTCCTGCCAGTACCTCCCCCATGGAGTTAATATCTCAGAATGTCAAGGAGTAGGGTGGATCCAGACACCAAAGCTGCAGCTATTATCCTAGCTATATCACTTATTAAAAACTCATATGGTCAGAAAAAGATATACAATAAAGACAGATTCAGATTAAACAAATCCCTAAAAACAGTTTGTACTGTGTTTAAAAATATATGTAGGCTTAGGAGAGAAAAGAAAAAAGATAGAAAAAGTCCTTTAGAAAAAGAAATATAGTCGGGTGTGGTGGCACACACTTTTAATCCCAGCACTTGGGAGACAGAGGCAGGTGGATCTCTGTGAGTTTCAGGCCAGCCTGGTCTACAGAGTGAGATTCAAGAGAGCCAAAGATACAGAGAAACCCTGTCTCAAAAAACCAAAACTTAAAAATAAAAATAAAAGAAATAGAGTAAAAAAAAAAAGCCACATAAAGATGGAAAATAGACAGAAAATCAGGATACTCTGTTACTGTGTTTTCTTTGAATTGTTTAACTGCTGAAGAAGGAGCAACAGCTGCTAAAAGACATTTGATTATAAATGCAGCTGGATTAAACTAACATATATATTTTGATAATGCCTTGACTTCAAAATTTAAGTCAAAAGATATGTTACTTTAGAGAGAGGTTTTGCTTTTGTTCCCATAGGAAATCAAAGGCTGTGGATCCATTCCGTGTTAAGAAAAATAAGGTTTGATCAAGGAAGACCCCCTAAAAAATCTCCAATCGGAACACGTGGCCCAGATGATGCAATGTTTCAGAGCACCTCTGTTGCAGTTTCCTAGGAGTTCTACATTCAGAACAGCCTGAAGATTGCTGGCTGAGAATATCCAGCCTCACAGAATACTCCAGTCAGGACTTAACCATAATCCTAAATTGTCTTTGTGTCCCTATAAGATTATCAGTGACCCCAATCAGCAGGAAGTAGCCTGGAAAACTATATTCTTGTTCCCAAAAAATGGATTATGAATGTTTGTCTTTGTTTAGTGTGTTGGTTACAAGCTGTTATAGATAATGCTCAGGGAAAAAAAAAAAAGCTCAACAAAAGAGATTAGATACAGAATTCTTGTCTTGAAAAGAAAAAAGGGGACATGCTGTGGGATAATGGCCTTGAATCCTGTAAAGATTTGCCACTTGTATTGGTTTTATAAAATGCTGACTGGCCAGTAGTCAGGTAGGAAGTGTAGGCAGGGTGACCAGACTAAGAGAATTCTGGGAAGTGGAAAGTCTCAGTTTGCATTTGCTACCCAGATGTAGAGGAAACAAGATGAGAATGCCTCACTGATAAAAATTGATAAAAATAACCACGTGGCTAAACATAGACAAGAATTATTGGTTAGTTTAAGTTGTAAGAGCTAGTAATAATAAGCCTGTGCCAATAGGTCAAACAGTTTATAATTGTTATAAGTCTCTAGGTGTTTCTTTGGGAATGGCTGTGGGACCAGGGAGGACCAAAATTTCTATCTAGAATCAGGATTAGCCTCTGCTAAGACCTCAGAAAGTTGCAAATAAAACAAAGTTCTCTGCACAGCATGTGATGATGGATCTGAACCCTGCAATGGGCTCTGAGCTCATGGCTAAAGATGCTGACAGTTCTAGAATATGCTCAACGGACTGAAATCTGATGTCTGCTACAATATGGATCTAGTGAAAATACTTGGCTAAGAGATATAAGACAGGCACATAAGAAACACCCTGAAATTCCATTTCTCTGGACCTAAAATAGAAAAGCATATAGAAACAAAACAGAAGCCTGGCCTAGAAGAGTATGGAAAGGAAAACATAGACTGATGGTTCAGCGTGAAGGTACATCTTGGGAAGGTACTGTTCTCCAACCATTCAGTTGAGGAACTACAGGCTGCTCTGTACTGATAGCACTCTACCATGGGAACTAATGAACAGACTCCATACAAATGATACAGCAAACCAAAAAGGCTGAAGGAGGAGACCTTTAATTCACAATTTCTACCTTCTCTTCCAATTTCTTACAAATGTCCTTATTTTTATGCCTCTGAGCTGAGGGCAGAAAGGGGGAGAATAAAAAAAAAGCCACATTTTCCTTTGATAGCCTACTACCAGTTTCCAGCTTCAAATGCTTCTGTAGATGGGGGCTTCGATCACTGTATAGTGCAGTGTCCAGAATGAAAACAACTTTATACAGCCTAAATCAGACAGTCATAGATCCAGTGGTATATCTCTCAACCTAGTATTCTAGGAGAATGTTACTCTGGGCATGACATGGAGCAACTACAGACATCAGTGAGCAAGTGAGATAGTAGTTCATCATCCCCAACCTGTGAGACACTCATGGATCACCAGCCAACCTTTCTCTCCTTCCAATGAACAATATATTCACAGGTGATCAGAGTCAGGTGTCCGACCCTGCTATCCAAGGACATTTTTTTAGTAAGGATTTCCGTTTGGCAGATGAACACTTAAGTTAATAAATTTTATTTTCTTTTTGAAAATACCCTCTTAAGTTTCCATTACTTTTCTCTGTTTCCTTTCTCATTGAATGCAGAGAGAACCATCATTGATGATTTCATCCAACAATTTCAGCCCTGCCTATAAATCACTTTAAGCTTCCTGGAGAAAGTAAAAATGCCTATCTTGATATTGCTATAGAAAAGATTCAGGTGCACTGAGAAGGGAATGAATCATGACTTCCAGGTTCCCTAGTGGGAGAAGTTCTTCTTGGCAAGCATGAAAAACATGACTTCAAATTATGTCTCCATGCACTGTTGTCTCTGGAGATGTTTCTATCCAATTGTGACAATGTTTGCATGTAAAAGAAAGCTATGGCAGAAAAATGCTGAAGGAAACAGAGAAACACACAGTGATTCAGATGGTAGTGATGTCTTTGAACCATGACTATTTTCCTCTCCACAGTGATTACTGCTAATTACTAACAACCAACCTGGTGACAAGTGCTGGCAGTGACTAGCTGTTAATTGGTTTCAATTTACTCCTCTGATTGTGTGGTTACAGGCATGTATTTGCTTGAGAAGGGATGGGGTTGTGTAGCCAGAACTGGTTTAAGACTGTCCTTAGAAAACATACACCTGCTGGAAGTGTTCAGCCTAACCCAGGGTGAGCTGAAGGTGTACATTTCAAATTGCTTGGGCATCATAATCACTCATAAGGTTCACAGAGGTACAGACTGCATCCCTACCTTCCCTAATTTTAATTTAATTTAATATGTCCCTGAGAGGAACTCATGCTGCCAACCCAGAGCCACCTGGTGAGAGCCACTGTCCCAATCAGGACTGAGCCAAGGCAAGGTGCCTTTCACCACTTCAGCGGTGCACCTGCATGTACCACAATGAAGATTACAGGATTCCATGTTGAACACAGGAGTATATGGTCAAAGACGGGTTTTAGAAATAGTTCATGTTTTCCCCAAACCCAAGTATTCTTCAGTCTCTTTAATTTTTTTCTCAACTGGACAGAAATTAATTATGGCAAGATAAAGTCAATAATGCATCTTTACCTGGGCTTCACCTAGCTAATATGTCTAGATAATTAGAACAGAGCCCCAGGCTACACTCTGGACCTCATCTGTGACCTTGAATTTGATCCACATTTGAGATATAAAGATCTAGAATGCTTGAACAAAGTAAGGAAATAAATAAGTCAGAGCAAACCTGATCGATTAGAGAATAAGCCTAAGTAACAAAC
This sequence comes from Ondatra zibethicus, assembly GCA_004026605.1. Classification (NCBI taxonomy): domain Eukaryota; kingdom Metazoa; phylum Chordata; class Mammalia; order Rodentia; family Cricetidae; genus Ondatra; species Ondatra zibethicus. The sequence goes on along the minus strand of PVIU01002443.1, from coordinate 112,987 downwards.
TACCCTAGGCAGTCAGTGTGTTTGTAGTGACAGTGACTCACAGTACTTTCCTCTCTTAAGCGCCAATCATCTCTGTGAGTTCAAGGACAGCCTGGTCTACAAAAGTTAGTTCCAGGATAGGCTCCAAAGGTACAGAGAAACTCTGTCTTGAAAAACAAAAAAACAAACAAACAAAAAAAAAAACAAAAAAAAAACCCAAAAACCAAAAAACAAAGCAAAACCCAATCATGCTCAATGTAATATAAAGACATTAGTCCTAACACCCACAGCCACCTTGTACAAGCGTGGTAGAATGGCAGGGGATGGGCATCCGCGCATCTTCTATTGCTTACCACAACTCTATCAGGACTTCACAGATAAAGAAGACTGGTTAAAGAACTTGGTCAATATCATTTTCCATTAAAAGGTGAAGTTAAAACTTGTGCTCCATTCTGTAAGATGTGTAAGCAATTATGCTAGATTCTACTGCATCAGCTAGTAAATGCCGTTTAACCCAGGTACCAGTTTTGGGGTTTTGTTTGTTTGTTTTTAAGGCTTGGAGAAGAAAATCCAAGCCTTCAGAGGTTAAAAACTGACTTTCCTTTGAAACTGAAGTCTGTGGCACTTGCCAATCTCCTCTAATTGCTCCATGACCTTTGGATGAGAGATGCATGACACAGGGTGCTAGGTCAGTGTTAAGATGTCAGGCAATCTGCCACACACACACACACACGCACATACACACACACACACACACATATATACAGCAACTCTCTCTGTTCTCTGCATCAGCTATTAAATAACTAATGTGAACAAGCTGCGACAACCATATTTTGTCCTATTTGACCAGATGTTTCCACATGTGGCACCTGTACTCAGACACTTTCACGTAAAGCTTTCATGGCTGTTATTTCTCCATATTGTAATGCCACACACATAAGCTGTACATGTGTGTGCATTGCTAGGATGTGGAGGGGTCTTCTTTAAACACTGAAGGAAAGGGGAGACCTGACGCAACTCAGTAGTTATTTTCTTACCACTTAAGAGGTTTTCTCCATGTTACCCATGTTGCTACTGTGGAGTGCACGGCATGGCTCAGCTTTGCATGGTAAACAGCAGAGCACTTCAGACTGTTGTCACAGCTCCCAAACATGCTGTGGTGCTGTGGATAAAGTGTTGGCTGCATGAGCATAGGCACAACCTCAAGGCAGAGCTCTAGCACCCATGAAAAAGTTGGGGAAGAGGGTGTGAATGTTTAACATTTTTCAGAATACAAAGGGAATGCTGAGACAGGAGGATCTCTGAGATTTGCTGGACAGTCAGTTATAGGAGGAGTTTGTTTGTTCATTTCCCAGCCACTCAGACTCCCAAAATCACCACACAGAAATTGTATTAATTAAATCACTGCTTGGCCTATTATCTCTATCTTCTTATTGGCTAGTTTTTACATCTTAATTTAACCCATTTCTATTATTTTATATTTTACCATAAGACTCGTGGCCTACCACCAAGGTTGTGGCATGTCTGTCTCCATTGGCAGCTCCATGGCTTCTCTCTGACTCTGCCCTCTTTCTCCAAGCATACAATCTAGCTTGGCCTGAATAGTTCTGTTCTGGCCTGCCATAGGCTCAAAGCAGTTCTTTATTAATCAATGGAAATCACAGCATACAGAGTGGAATCCCACATCAGTCAGTCTAGCCAATCAGTGAGATCTAGGTTCAAAATATAAGGTAGTGAAGTATTTGGAATTAAAGTAGATATTCAGTACTGACCTCTGGCTCTTACACATGTATGTGTACTTGCCCATAGGTGGGTGCACACACACACACACACTCACACACACACACACACACACACACACACACACACACACACACACGCACACACACACAAAGTGCAGGTCTTTGTCAAACTGTTTTTGAAATCATAGCCATTCCACAATGTAACTAGAAAAGCCTTTCTGAACTCTTGATTATACACACGGGAAGACTGAAGTTTAGGGAAGGAAATGATGTCCTTGTGAATTAGTAATACAAATGACCTTCCAAAACCATTATCATTATTAGTTAGTGAAAAAAGTACCTTAAGAAAATCAAAGCTATGCGCAGAACTTCATGATGATGTAAAACACACAGAAGACATCTGAGCTCCCACTTAAGCCTTTAGTCCTTTACATGAAGCCACAGTTTTTCCTTAGGCATACTGATAGTTCATTATAAACCGTTAAAAAACAAAACCAAACAAACAAAAACTAATCCTAGCTGGGCGGTGGTGATGTATCACTTTAATCCCATCACTGGGGAGGCAAAAGGCAGGCAGATCTCTGTGAGTTCGAGGACAGCCTGGTTTACAGAGAGAGTTCTAGAACAACCACGGACAGTTAAGGCAACACAGAAAAATTCTCTCTAGAAAAACAGAAGAGGAGGAGGAAGAGGAGGAGGAGAAGAAAAAGAAAAAGAAGAAAACAGAGAGAGAGAGTGAAAGAAAGATCTCTGATTTGATAAGCTACAGCAAAAGCCCAAGAATTTATTTTTTCCTTTTGAGGTCAGAGGGTCTCACTTTGCAGAACTTCAGGCTGGCCCCCAGATCACTGTGTAGCACAAGGTGGCCTTGAATTTGCTAGACAACCCAGCCTGGCCTTCAATTCATAGCATCTTCAGCAATGAGCTTACAGGCAGGAACCACCACTTTCAGGTATAAAGTTTTGATAACATTTTCAAATGAAGAAAGAAAAAAAATCAGAGACATTTTCAGTGGAGAGAAACAAGAGAAGGTCTTTGAAGGATAATGATTTAGTAATAGACAGAAACTTCCCCAGCCAGTGGCCATTAGAAAAAACAATAATGCTAAATGGAAATGAAGAGTGAGGAACCAGAGCTACACACAGAAGAAAACAATGCCGTTAGAAATATACAGAAGGAAGACTGGAAGTGAGCACTAACCCCTGAGGAGTGAGGAATGCTTGCTTTATTTCACATTTCCCTTAATTTTCTCCAATCCCTAACATTCTATGACACACAAGGCTTTTCTTAATAAAGAGGAAAAAATCTACTGTTATTTTATGGAGACTCATGTGCTGTGTCACCTTGACTAATACCAGGGGTCCTTGCTTTGCTTGGGAAACACAAGAGAAAGCATGGCCTTCAGGATGTTTTCCAGTGTGGCCATTCATTGGGCATAGGCATATGAGAGAGGGTGACTTAGGAGAGGCCTTCTTATAAGGAAAAAAAAATCTTATACTGGATAGGAGAAAAGATTTATAACAAATACAGCCAGTTAGTGAGATTAATGCAAGGGGAAACCTTTGAATGGTGGTCAATTTTCAAGTAATTTAAGGGTACTCAAGACTAATTTCAAGGTAATAAAAAAAGCTAGCCATGTCTAAATTTTGGTTTGGATTCCACTGTGCATGAAATGGGATGAACCTTGAGAAACTAGTGCAGGACTGAATGCAGAAACTCACTCTGGTTCACTGTATAGGTTCTTGAACCTTCTTAATGACATGAACCTTACCAGGAAGCTGAAAAAACAGCTGCAGGAACAACTCAACTCGCATGCACCCAAAGCAGTGATGATCCGGTGGGTAAGTGATGCAGGAAGAAGAGAGATGCCTTCCTTTCTCCTGAACTAACAGTATGATGATCAAACCATGAATATGGTACACTGGAAGAAGAGAAAGTTTCATCTTACTGTGGGCTGTCTAGAACATGTTGGTTTGTACATCTGTGGGGCAGTGCCTTGAGTGCCTTAACAGACAGAAGAAGACAGCTTGAAAGTGGACAGCAACATCCCCTGGTTTGGGGGACCTGCACAAACAAGAGCAGAAATAGGCAGCTGAGCACTAAGCATGCATGCTTATGTCTCTCTTCTCCTGAGTGTGGACATGGTATAACTAGCTGTTTTAAGCTCCTGTTTCCTTGAACTCCTTGCAATGATGGGCCTGTAACCCATAACTGTGAGATAAAATAAACCAGTTCTCCCCGAAGGTACTATTTTCAGGGTATTTTACTACCATTGAAATGAAAGGAGAATAAGCAAGAATACAACATACCCAGAATAAGAAATTGAGGAGCTCAAAGGACAGGAACTAAATTTTCTTAGTTGGGAAGATTTTCACATATGTGAAAATGTAGGGTGACCTGGGGCTGGAACTCTGGTTGAGAGATGACAGTGACATATGAAGAAGATCAAGAGACTTAAAAGCTCATTATGACTTTGTTTCAATTTCTGTGATTTGTGCTTTCTAATGGTAATATACATGCAGAGACAAACATACTTAAGCATACATAGCCTTGTTTCAGGGGGCAAACTACACAAAGAGGAGACATAATAAGCCTAGCTGCAACACTAACTGAATCAGAAACACAGAACTAGGAAGATCTGATACCAGTAGATCACTTATAGAGGAGGACAGTGAATGGCCAGGAAAAGTGGTTTTCTAAGTTCCCTAATAGTGACAATGCACATACCAACTGCTCTGAGTGCTTTAGGTGATATGTCCTCACAGGAACGTATACTCCTGTGAGATGATCCCTGGGTATAGATTAGACTTGAACCAGGCTAGATTCAGTATCTGAGCCAAGATGGGACTTCATACTGTGACTTCAGATCACAAGCTTCTGGCTCCAAAGGTAGCTGGGTCTGGCTTTTAAGAACTCTAGACTTTGAGTCCATATGCTGATTTTTCATCATTATAATTGCAAAGATCATCATAGATAGATAACAAGTCCTTGAACACTAGATTCATCCTCCCATCCCTCCTAGCGAAGGCCAATCCTGGAAAGGTAGAGGGCTAGCTGGTATGTCATTAGATTCAGTGAATCTTGCATTCTAGAAGAATACTTGGTATATGATGGGGACTCCATACATGTTTACTTAGTAGATTAATACCGTAAGGAAACAAAGCTGGCAATGGTAGTAGGAGTCATTTTCAGTATGAATAGACAGTAGCTCTGGGCTTATTCTGACCACAATCAATGAGAAATGGTGACAGGTGAGAAACTACCTCCTTTATGGTCTATAGAAGATTCAGTTGGAGGTCCACAGTGCATTCCCTCCAAAGGTAATGTTGACCCTTGGGGCAGAGCTTGGCCTTTGCCACAATTCCATGAATGACAAAATTCCACAGAGGAGTATGCTAGGCAAGCAGAGAATTGGTGTCTTGACTTATAACATTCACTGAATACTAGCCCAGAAAGAGCTCTAAAAATAAAATAACAAATTTTAAAAAAATCAAGAAACTGATTGTCTTTTGGGGAATAATATTGGAATACATTTATTTGACAGTAGTGAAAATACATAAAGAATTCTTACAACTCAATAATAAAGACAAAGACTTTTTTTAAAATTTTGCAACAGGGTCTTCTACAGCTGAGGATAACATCCAATTGCTATATAGCTGAGGCTAGCCTTGAACTTCTGAACTTCTTGTCTGTATGTGTCAAGTGCTGGGACTGCAGGAATAAGCCACTTATGTCTGGCTAAACAACACATTCTTAGGGGTCAGAATCTTTTAATAGACATCCTATTGTATTAGGAACATAGGTAAGAAGTAACTACATGAAGAGATTCTCACATGACCTCATTAGGTGTTTGGACATTTAAATGTAAATCAGAAGTACTACAGCTTAATGCCCAGAACGGTTAAATATAAAAAGACTGTCATTTCAAGTAATGGCAAGAAACTGCCATACAATATTGAAGGAAATTGAAAATGATATAATTGACTGGGAAAAGTTTTGTGATTTCTTATAATGTCCAAGCAAACCTAACATACAATTGTATTATAGCAGACCTTAGGAATTTGCTCCAGGAAAGTGAACACATATTAAAAGGTCTGAGAATAAGAATATAAAAATGTAGATTCCAAAAATAAAAATGCAGAAATAAAGAAATATAAACTTATAAGTATAGGAGAATGAGAACAGACTGTCAGCAGCTTTCTCAGCAACTGAAGGATTAACTATTAACAGTGGGTTACTTCACTTTACAATCCATAGCTCTATTCATGAGTCCAAGGCATCTCTCTGCAAACTGAGAGCTAGCCTATGGATATGAGCTGAGACAACTTTTAGGAAATCGATATAGGACCTCTGGGTTACGTATTATCCCTGCTATGTGAAACTGGCAGCATCAAAGGGAGAACACAGGGTTTCAGTAAACACTACCTAGAAGTACCAAGAAAGATAATAGATTACGTACAAACACTAGTTTAACTGAAAAACTCTGTTAATGGAGATTGTAAAGTAAGACAATCTATATCTGAGTTTTACCTTGAGATTGTACAAATTCCTTTGTTCAGACCTAATGCTTGGTGCCCCTCCTATAAAAAGATGGGTACAGAAACGAGACTCGGCCACAGCCTGAAAATCCATCTCTGGGTGTGGTCTCAGCTAGCTGATAAGCTTTGTGTGCCCCATGGGGAATTTTTATTTTATTTTTTTAATTTTTATCCCTGGCTTCTGGTTTCTGGAATAAAGTTTGCTTCTGGTTTATTAGACTTTGGTGGTCTGTCCCAATCTTTGCACGAACCCCCTGGACCCATATGTCTCTATGAACTTAACCCAACTTCCCTGTAGCACACTGGCCTCAGCACCCTCCTATACTCAAAGAAGGGCATGTATTGAAATACTCTGCAAAGCCCCTGATGGTGTCTGTAATGGATTAAGTAAAATGCTGTGGATCCCCAAGTGGCTTCAGCGGCAAAAACGCTGCAGGTCCCCAAGCAGCAGCAGAGGGCAGCAGGTCCCAAGAGAAGTCAGTTCCAGGCAGGGATGGCATAGTTCCCAGGTGGCTGCAGTGGGCAACGAGGTGCAGAGAGTCCAACGTGGAGAGACAGACAAATGGGCACACCAAGAGACCACACGGCAGGTCTCCAAAGGTGACTGGTCCCAGGCAGGGAGCCATGCGGCGGGCAAGAAACAGAGACATGGATAGGCATGCCATGCAGAGTGAGATCGGACATTTATTTAATGGGTTATGGAAGGGAAAGGGAGAAGGAGTAAAGGAAGAAGGGGGAAGAGCAGAGAGAAACAAAGAGACAGAGAGAGAGAGATAGGGGAAGGGGAGAAGTGGGGAGAATGGAGCTAGGCAAAAACTGCCTCTCTGGCTTCCGAGTCACCCAGACTGGATCCAGTAAGGCTGTAGCACCCAACCTATAGGCAGAGGACACTCTCCTATAGGTCCCGTGGTATTCGCCACCAATTTACAGCCCGCCTATGGGGGAGACTTCCTGTTATAGGCCTTGTGGTGTCGCCGTTTTGTGGGTTTTCACAGTTTCAGCTATGGGTGGCAAGCTATTCATGTCCATCAATCCAGCCTCCCCCTGGGAGAGATGCTTTTTAGAGGCCCCAAAACCCCAGACCTTAATGCCCTTTAGCTCCTACCCTCACTCCGCTGGTGTCCCACTGGCTCCACTTTTATGGGAGCTTTCTAACTACTGTCAGTGCACAGGCAAATGGAAGGAGTATCCTCAAACTGGCCCGGCCACCACTACTGCTGCCAACAAGATTGGCTGGATCCACAAGGCGGCTGTTTTCAATTCCAGCCTTTTGCTCCCCACTGCAGCTTGTGGCATGGCGGCTCAGCCACAGGGTGGATCACACCTCTAAATCTCTCTTATTAGTAAACTTGAAATCCTTGTAGCTCAAAAATTGTGGCTTTTCCAACATGTGACCAACCATTTTGACTGAGATCAGGGGACCTTACCACCATCTTAACTAAGGTCAAGTGACTTCAGCACCATCTTTACTAAGTGGCTTTTCCATACAACATGTGACCACTGCCACTTTGACTGAGGTCAGGTTACCTTACCATAAACTTAACTGAGGTCAGGTGACTTCATCACCATCTTAACTGAGAGCAAGGTCAGGTGACCAAGTCCCGTCATCTTTACTGAAATATGCCCTGCTTAGTCCCCCGGCTTACTTATGTTTTTGTCTCTAAATTTCTCTTGCTGACTCTGTTGCATGTGTGTTTTGTGCAGTGGCAAATCTTTGGTAGGGCCCACCAAGAGCATCCACTTCATCCAATTCCTGTTCACTCTGTGTGTGTGTTCGTACATGTAACTTAAATGCACCTATGTTTACTGTTAAACGTTATAATTGTCTGTTCATTGTATCTCCTCCCAGACTACAAAGCAGTAAGTCTCATGTTTTAAACTGGTATGTACTTTTAAATCTCTTACAAAAATACTTTATATTTAATCCAACCCTGCTTTACCTGTAAATTGAGAGCTAGTACCGTTAAGCTTGGACCCAGTTCTCTAGGCAGATTCTATACTATAGTTATAACTCATCTATACCTGATAAACAGCCTCAACTGCTCAGTTGTAATGCTCTGGGAAATATGGCATTTAAATATTTAATTATTAAAACTTTTCATAACAAAAAGAGACAGGTTGGCTCCAGCAGCAGCACTCTATTTCCTCCAAAGAAGAAAGAAGCCAAATGGGCACAAAACAATGTCCATCTGCAACTCACTTCAACTGCCAAGTGCTGACCACTGGAAAAAACTGCCTTTCATCTAAATTGAAGTTCTCCAGACGTGGAAAGAATCACTGGAATCAACAGCCTAGCTGCTCAGGTCAAGGTAACTTTGGCTTCCTAGAGATTTCTTAGCCCACAAGATCTTCTGGAGCCTGACAGGCCCTGCACTAAACAGCAAAAGGCAAATACGACCTTCAGTGACCATGGAAGACCCTGATGAGTAGCGTTAGGTGCCAATCAAGTAAGTTCTCTGTCGTTTTTAATCAGTAACTCAAGTAAAATTTCATTTTGACAAGTGAGAGGTTTTGTCAGTTTAAAAGGACAACCTCACCAAACAAATTTCAGTACACAAATATAAGACCTGCAAGTTATAAAGATGTGAGGACAAATACAAGTTATCAAATTTCTCTCTCATGCCTTCCATAGTCTTAAAAATACTTTTCATTATGCAAAAATATCTGTCACAGTCACTATGCTGCTGTTTAAAACTTCTCTTTTCACAAATCCAAAGAATTCTTATGAGTTCCAGGGAGCCAAATTGAAGGATCCACCTTAAACAGGTCAGATACATTCCCCTCAATTTTCCAGTCCTAAATTTTTTTCCTTAACTTATCATTGTACTCTGTTCTGCCAATACCTTAAACAGGTGTAAGAGACACCAGACATTCCCATACCACAAACACCAGACAGGAGCAAACAGACCAGCTATGCCAGGATGTGACCAGCACCAGCTTTCACAGGTTACCCCTATAAGATGGGGCCCACAGATAAACAGGATGCAATCTTGAGAATTCACTGCCCCAATTCCTTTAGCCTGTTGTGCCTAAACTCCCATTTTCTTATTATGAAAAAGAGATGGAAATGTAATGGTCTGTATGTCCCTTTAAGAGACAACCCCGGCCCACTTCCCCCCTTGGCTGAGGCAAGCTGATCTTCAACTTCCAGCCTGAATCCTTTCTTTTTTCCCTTTCCCCAAAAGAAAGCTGGAAGAAATTAATTAATCCCTCAAAGACACCCAGGAAAACCAAGAAAAAGAAATCAAACAGGTGAAGGAAACAATTCAAGACTTGAAGAATGAAATAGACGTAATAAAGAAAACACAAACTGAGGGAACTCTGAAAATGGAAAATCTGGGTAAATGAACAGGAACTACAGAGAAAAGTATAACCAACAGAATAGAAGAGATAGATGAAAGATTCTCAGGTGCTGAAGATACTAATGAAGAAATAGACTCATTGGTCAAGGAAAACACTAAATCCAACAAATTCTTAACACAAAACATTCAGGAAATGTGGGACACCATGAAAAGACCAAACCTGAGAATAATAGGGATAGAAGAAGGAGAAGAATTACAGCTCAAAGGCACAGAAAATATATTCAACAAAATTACAGAAGAAACTTTCCCAACCTAAAGAAGGATATTCCTATAAAGATACAAGAAGCTTACAGAACACCAAATGGACTGGATAAAAAAAAATGCCCTTGCCATATAATAATCAAACCACAGAACATACAGAATAAAGAAAGAATATTAAGAGCTGCAAAGGAAAAAGTCAAGTAAAATATAAAGGTAAACCTATCACAATGAACCTGACTTCTCAGTGGAAACCATAAAAGCCAGAAGGTCCTGTATAGATGTGCTACAGACACTAAGAGACCATGAATGCAAGCCCAGACTACTATACCCAGCAAAGCTTTCTTTCACTATCGATGGAGAAAACAAGATATTACATGACAAAAACAGATTTAAACAATACATATCCACAAAACCAGCCTTACAGAAAGTACTAGAAGGTAAACCACAACTTAAGGAAACACACAAATACTACTGCTGAAAGATAAACAGAGTTAACAACCACTGGTCATTAATATCACTTACTATCAATTGTCTCAATTCACCTATAAAAAGACGCAGGCTAAGAGAATGGATACAAAAACAGGATCCAGCATTCTGCTGTTTACCAGAAACACACCTCAATCTCAAAGACAGACACTACCTCAGAGAAAATGGTTGGGAAAAGGTTTTCCAATCAAATAGACCTAAGAAACAAGCAGGTGTAGCTATCCTAATATCTAACAAAATTGATTTCAAACTAAAATCAATCAGAAGAGATGGTGAAGGAAATTTTATACTCATAACAGAAACAATTCATCAAGATGAAGTCTCAATCCTGAATATCTGTGTCCCAATACAAGAGCACATACATATATAAAAGAAACATTACTAAAACATAATTCGCACATCAAACCCCACATACTAATAGTAAGAAATTTCAACACTCCTCTCTCAACAATGGGCAGGTCAACCAGACAGAAACTTAACAGAGAAATAACAGAACAAATAGTTGTAATGAATCAAATGGACTTAACAGGCATCCATAGAACATTCCACCCAAACAAAAAAAAAATACCTTCTTCTCAGTACCTCATGGAACCTTCTCTAAAATTGATCATATTCTTGGTAACAAAGCAAACACCCACAAAATACAAAAAAGATACAAAAAAATTGGAGTAATCCACTGTGTCTTATCAGATCAACATGGAGTAAATTTAGAATTCAACAACACTACTCCCAGAAAGCCTACAAACTCATGGAAACTGAACAGTTAACTACTGAACTACCCCTGGGTCAAGGAAGACATAAAGAAAGAAATTAAAACCTTCCTTGAATTCAATGAAAATGAAGGCACAACATATGTGAAACCTATGGGACACAATGAAAGCAGTGCTAAGAGGAAAAATCATAGCACTTAGTGCCCACATAAAGAAAAGGGTGAAAGCTCACATCAGTGACCTAAGAGCATGCCTGAAAGCTCTAGAAACAAAAGGAGCAGACTCACCCAGGAGGAGCAAAGACTGGAAATAATCAAATTGAGGGCTGAAATGAACAAAATAGAAACACAGAAAACCATTCAAAGAATCAATGAAACAAAGAGCTGGTTCTTTGAGAAAATCAACAAGATTGACAAACCCTTATCCAAACTAACCAAAAGGCAGAGAGAGAACACACAAATCAACAAGATCAGAAATGAAAAGGGGGACATAACAACAGACACTGAAGAAATTCAGAGAATTTCTTCATTTAGGTCGTACTACAAAAACCTGTACTCCACAAAATTGGAAAATGTAAAAGAAATGGACAATTTTTAAGACAGACACCATCTACCAAAATTAAAGCAATTTAAATAGACCTATAAGCCACAAGGAGATAGAAGCAGTCATCAAAACCCCAACAACCAAAAAAAGCCCAGGGCCAGATGGATTTACTGCAGAATTCTACCAGAACTTCCAAGAAGAGCTAATACCTATACTCCTCAAAGTGTTCCATATAATAGAAACAGAAGGCTCACTGCCAAACTCTTTTCATGAAGGTACAATTACCCTGATACCAAAACTGCACAAAGACTCAACCAAGAAAGAGAATTACAGACCTTTCTCACTCATGAACATGGATGCAAAAATTCTCAATAAAGTTCTGGAAATCCGAATCCAAGAACACATCAAAAAAAAATCATCCATCATGACCCAGTAGGCTTCATGATGCAGAGATGCAGGGCTAGTTCAATATAAGAAAATCTATCAATGTAATCCATCATATAAATAAACTGAAAGAAAAAAAACATACGATCATTACATTAGATGAAGAAAAAGCATTTGACAAAGTTCAACACCCCTTCATGATAAAGGTCTTGAGAGATTAGGGATACAAGGATCATATCTAAATATAATAAAAGCAATATACAGCAAGCCGACAGCTAACATCAAATTAAATGGAGAGAAACTCAAAGCCATTCCACTAAAATTAGGAACAAGACAAGGCTATCCACTCTCTACATATCTCTTCAACATAGTTCTTGAAGTTTTAGCAATAGCAATAACACATAAGGAGATCAAGGGGATTCAAATTGGAAAGGAAGAAGTTAAACTTTTGTTATTCACTGATGATATGATAGTGTATATAGGTGACCCCAAAAACTCTACCAGAGAACTCCTACAGCTGATAAATACCTTCAGTTATGTGGCAGGATACAAGATTAACTTAAAAAAAAAATCAGTAGCCATCCCATATACAAAGGATAAGAGAAGCTGAGAGGGAAATCAGAGAAACATCACCCTTCACGATAGCCACAAATCATATAAAATATCTGGGGGTAACACTAACAAGGATGTGAAAGACCTATTTGATAAGAACTTTAAGGCCTTAGGAAAGAAATTGAAGAAGATACCAGAAAATGGAAAGATTTCCCATGCTCTTGGATAGGAAGGATAAACCGAAGGCAATCTACAGATTCAATGCAATCCCCATCAAAATCTCAACACAATTCTTCACAGACCTTGAGAGAACAATTATCACCTTCATATGGAAAAACCAAAAACACAGGATAGCCAAAAACAAATCTGTACAATAAAGGAACTGCCAGAGGAATTACCATCCCTGACATCAAGCTCTATTACAGAGCTACAGTAATGAAAAAAATCTTGGTATTGGCATAAAAACAGAGATGTTGACCAATGGAAGCGAAGTGAAGACCCGAATATTAATCCACACACCTATGAACACCTGATTTTTGACAAAGCAGCAAAAAAGATACAATGGAAAAAAGAAAGCATTTTCAACAAATGGTGCTGGAATAACTGGATGTCAATCTGTAGAAGAATGAAAACAGATCCATATCTGTCACCATACACAAAACACAAGTCCAAATGGATTAAATCCGACCACATTGAACCTGATAGAGGAGAAAGTGGGAAATAACCTTCAGTGTATGACCACTTCCTAAATATAACCACAGTAGCACAGACAATAAGAGCAACAATAAATAAATAAATGGGACCTCCTGAAACTTAGAAGCTTCTGTAAAGCAAAGGACACAGTCAATAAGACAAAAAGGCAGCCTACTGAATGGCAAAAAAATCTTCACCAACTCCACATCAGACAAAGGACTGATCTCCAAAGTATATAAAGAGATCAAGAAATTAAACATTAAAATTCTAAATAACTCAATTAAAAAGTGGTGTACTGAACTAAACAGAGAATTCTCAACAGAAGAATTTCAAATGGCCAAAAGATACTTAAGGACATGTTCAACTTCCTTTCCTATTAGGGAAATGCAAATCAAAACAACTCTGAGATACCAGCTTACTCCTGTCAGAATGGCTAAGATCAAAAACACTAATGATAGCCTATGCTTGAGAGGATGTGGAGCAAGGGGAACACTCATCCATTGCTGGTGGGAATGCAAACTTGAGCAACCACTTTGGAAATCAGTTTGGCGATTTCTCAGAAAATTGGGAGTCAACCTACGTCAGGATCCAGCAATACCACTCTTGGGAATATACCCAAAAGATGCTCAATCATACTACAAAAGCATTTGTTCAACTATGTTAATAGCAGCATTATTTGTAATAGTCAGAACCTGGAAACAACCTAGATACCCCTCAATTGAAGAATGGATAAAGAAAGTGTGGTACATCTACACATTAGAGTACTACTCAGCAGTAAAAAATAATGACATCTTGAATTTTGCATGCAAATGGATGGAATTAGAAAACACTGTGCTGAGTGAGGTAACCCAGACCCCAAAGAAACAAATATGGTATGTACTCACTCATAAGCCGATACTAGTCGTAAACAAAGGGTATCGAGCCTATAGTTCATGATCCTGGAGAAACTAAGTAATAAGGTGAACCCAAAGAAAAACATATATAGTCCCACCAGGAAAATGGAATCAGACAAAAATTTGGGAGCAAGAGTGCAGGGGAGTAGAAAGAAGGGGAGAAAGGAGAGTTGAGGAGAACTTGAAGGATTGGGATTGTGGAGAAAGAGGAAGGACAGATATGAGAGCAAGGAAAGAGCTAACTTGATTGAAGAAGCCATTATGGACTTAGCAAGAATCCCGGCTCTAGAGAAATGCCCAAGAACCCACAAGAATGACCCCAGCTGAGACCCTAAGCAATAGAGGAGAGGGTGTCTTAACTGGCCTTACCCTGTAGTCAGACTGATGATTACCTTAAATATCACCATAGAACCTTCGTCCAACAACAGATGGGAACAGAGGCAAAGACACACATTGGAGCACTGGACTGAGCTCCCAAGATCCAGTTGAAGAGTGGAGGAAGTGAGAGTATTAGCAAGGAATTCAAGACCATGAGGGGTTCATCCACTGAGACAGCTTGCTTGAGCTAAAGCTAGCTAGCTCACCAACTCCAACTGGACTGGGAGTGAAAGAGCATGGGAACAAACAGCTCTTTCCCAACTGTCAAGCCATTTTGAAGGCTTGACAGTTGGGACAGACTGAGGGGCCTCTTATAGTGACATGTACTGGCTTCTTGGGATCCTATTCCTTTTGGATGTAAACCTTGCTCAACTTGGATGAAGTAGGGAGTGCCTTGGACAGGGTGGGGTGCATGGCCCTCTCTTAGGATTTGAGGAGGTGGGGTAGGAGGGTCTGTGGAGGGAGAGGGAGGGGAGTGAAGGAGGGGAGAGAGTGAAAATTGGATTGGCATTTAAGTAATAATATAATAAATTAATAAAAAAAGATTTATTTGTTCTGCTGAAGATCAAACCGAGGGCCTTCCACATGTCAGACAAGAGTTCTACCTATAAGCTGTGTCTCTGGCCTGAAATTCAAATAATTTCCCTTTTAATATTTAAAGATTTATTTTTATTTTAATGTTATGTGTATATGTGTGTCCAGAAGATGGAGTTGGATCCTCTGGATGCTGGCTAGGAATTGAATTCAGGTCCTCTGCAAAAGAGGTATATGCTTTAAAAGCATACACTGAACCAGAGTACAAGGTGAGGGACCTAGCTGGGCTCTCAGTGTGTGTAACCCAATACCGCATACTATGTTGGAACACACAAGACTGTACAGTGAATGAACAGCTGACAGATCAATAGGTAGATCCATGGGAAGTGTATATCTACACATCCACATGGAATAAACCATTTTGCAGAGCTGCAGAAACACATGTCTTTTGGAAAAGTCACTGTCATATCTGTGGAAACCTTGTAAAGCCATGATTCTTCCCTTCAAAATGGGATTCATTCCCAGAACACCTCAGCAGTGTAACCTCTGTACAGGCAATAGAATGGCCTTGCTTCATTTCCCCCCCCACACAATGAGGCCTTGGAGTAATGACATTCACTCTTTGTTCTAATGATCAAATTCACATAGAGTTAATCACACAAAATTACCTGCTAACAGACTACATATAAGTTTCTATAGAAGACAGGCACTGAGCAGGAAGGCAGCACACCACACCTTTGCAAACAAACAAAGCTGAACATCACCCCACCCCCAGGGCTGGTTATCACCACAGAGATTAGAAGGAGACTGGGTGAACCCAGGATTAGGGCTGATTAGTAACTTTATGTGATGGTTTGGAATGTCAGGTATTTCCCCTTGGATGCTCTCTCTTTCCTGCATGGGTTACCTGTTCTGGAGACTGCTTTGTCAGGTTCTACTGACCCCTTTTTTTGTGATTTTGATATGCAAAGTATCATTGTCCTTACCTATGGAATTTTCCAACTAGTCTGTAAAAACTAGAAACCTCATAGAGATCACCCCTTACTCTTACTCTTCTTGTTACTTCTACTTCTTCCCCTTACTCCCCTTCTTTCTTCTCCTTATTCTTCCCATTATTCCTCTTCCTCCTCCTCCTCTTCTTCTTCTACTCCTCATCCTCCTTGTTATCGTCCTCCTCCTCCTCTTATTCTTCTTCTTTTACTTTCCCTTCTACTTTACATTCTCCCCTCACATGAAAAATAAAGAACATGCAGAGGTAAAGTGTTTAAGTTAATTTTTTACCCTCAGATCCTCACCTGCCATAGACAACCAATTCTGAGCCCCGAGGGGGTACTGAGGCTGGTACTCAAGGCCCCTGATAACACTCCTCCAAGAAATAACAGCTACATTCATTCTGAAGTTGCTTGACTGGGTACATTAGGCTCCCAAACTGGAATCCAGCATCACGGCTACAGACCAAAATCAGAACTAAATGAGGCTGAAAGTTCAGCTTCCTTGCTGTATTTACACTGCTTCCATGCAGAATGATTCCTGAGCCTCTACAAGGATCTTTATTCCCAAATCAGTGGGGCTCAAGATGTGATCTGGGGAAGTTCCCTGGGGAATACAATCTAAGTTGGTGTTACTGTGTTGTGCTTCCTGCTGAGCTAAGTCCCAAACAGACATCAAGTTCAAAGGGAAAAACTCCTCCATTTTACATTGAAAGACCAAGATAAATGCAGACCCCCTAGCAGGCAGAGTAGAGCCAAAAATCTAGGTTAGCCTGTTCAGTGAATCTGTTCCAGGAACTGGCTGACCACAAAGTTAGATTATAATCTTGAGAACAATCTTGAGAAACGGGGAGTTACCTCCTTGTGATTATCACTGGTATTTTCGGGATTTTCCAATGACACCCTCCCTACCCCCTTTGGGTTATGGTTTCTTCCCTTAAATACCCCTTCTCCCAGCTACTCAGGGTCGAACTCCTCTACGCCTGAGTGGGATAGGAGTCTCGGCCCCAGCGCACTGGTTCCTGTCAATAAACCTTGTGTGATTGCAGCAAGGATGGTCTCTTGTGAGTTCTTGGAGGGTCGTGTTATCCTCAGACTTGAGTGAGAGTCTCCCCACTCCGGGGGTCTTTCAATATGAGTCAACTGATCCGGAAAAAAGTTCAGTCACCTGTGACTAAGACAAATAATTTGAGCATGCCTCTTATAGATATGCTGGCTGCCTGCAGATTAATAAAATATGATTCTAGGTCAAAACTGAGAAATCCAGGTTCTGGCCAAATGTGGAGGTCCCTGAGCTGAGCCCACATGGGAAGCTCAAGATCACACTGGAGCAAAGGGCCCAGCAGGGAAGGGCTCTGCTTCAGGGATATTCCAAGTTCTGTTTTGGAGGGCCTCGGGCTTTTTCTCTTTATTTTTTTTTACTCATTCACTTTTTTTACTCATTTGTACCAAAAGGGGGCGATGTTACCCTTAAAACTCAAGCCACAATCAAGAGCCAGTTATCTAAAATAACCCAACAAAACACATGCCCCTCTCCTGGCTCCCGCACAGGCCTGGGTTCTGCAGAAACTCCAGGCTGCAAAGCCCATTCTTGTGTGTGTTCACTTCTAATATTAAAAACAGCAAATAAGTTGATTCTCTTCCAGCTTTATTCTAACTTACTGCTATTTTTACATCTGCTACTAATTCACCATAGCCCTTTAACCAAACAATAGATATTTCATATTTTAAAAGTGAAGATCAAGAATGAAACAAAACAAATGTAATTTACTTTTATATGTGCATGTGTTTGTGCCTGTATGTGTATGCACATGTATGAGTTCACATGTGAGCATACGTGTGCATGTGCGCAAGCATGTGTTATGTGTGTCTGTTTCCCTGTCTTCCTTGACTGATATGTGGCTGCTCTCCATCTTACTTTTTGGACAAGGTATCTCACAGAACATGGAGCTCACCAACTTGGCTAGACTTGTTGGCTGAAAAGCTTCAGGGATCCACCTGTCCTCACCTACCTGAGCCACTGAGCTCAGATGTTTAAGGGCATGCAGCAGATTTGAACACAATCCCTAATGATTATGCAGCATGCACCTTATTTAGAGAGTCATTTTCCCAGCTCAATCACCATATGAAATCTCACCACTTTCACAGTCTACTCCTTTTTCTGGAGTAGAAGCAGCTTTTTGTCAATCTTCGGGCTATAATTATCTGTCATGTTTTTCCTACTTCACTCACTCTACCCAATCTGCCTTTCTTTAGGACAATCTTCTAGCCCAGGGGGCTTGCAGCCTGAAGATTTCTCTTTTCATTGCAACACTGGGGAGAAGTAGAACACCCCCAACTTCTGGGAGGACTAAGGAAGCTGTTTTGTTCTCCTGCTTGTTGGTATCACACATCTAGAAAAGCTTACAAGGAAATAAAAAAAAATTAGAAAGCAAAGGCCAAGTTCAGGCCCTGGAGGCTCTGAAAAAGGGTCTACTATGTTTCCTACAAAAATGCATCTCTCGTTGGTGAAGAATTTGTTGTAGAAAAAATCGGACAAGAGGGACCTTGGGAAGTTCTTTCTAAAATGCCACTGGGGCTTCAACAACCCAGACTTTGACACTTATTAATTTGGTCTTCTTACTTAGCAAGGTTTAGATGTTAATGTTTTGGTTGGAATTCTTCTGTTATGACATATGTTGGTATTATCAGGATGGAATTTCTCTGTCAGCAGAGAACAGGATAAGTAGGGAAAATATGAAAGAGTCCCTTAACTTTCCAACCATATTCTCTGTAGCTTGATTGATCCCCTAAGGGTTCACATGCCACTGGGATATGGTCTCAGGAAAACTGACAGCAGAAGTCCAGCAGGAAATGGAACGGATCAAAACTCTCGCAGTATGGCAAGGTAGAGAGAGACAGAAGCAACCATGAAGCTGTGGGAAACAGCTACCTAATAATGCTGCCCTGAGAAAATAACAGCGAGGGCTACTAACGTGTGACTAGAATCCTTGAATGTCCCTACTGCCTCAGTTAATGGCTAATTAACACTATCTGTAGCAAACTCCTACAACCTGAATCCCTAGCACACTGGACCCCTAGTTATTTATGAATTGCTGTTCAGAGTGGCTAAAGAGAAGAGAAGAGCATTAGATCGTTCTCTTCATTCCTCACCTGTGTCCATCTGTCCAGTAGCCCCAGTAGGTGACGATTAAGTGTACTGGTATCTTATATATTGGTATTCCTTGTGCATGAACAGAGATGCCTCAGAACTACAAGCGTGGCAGACATTCAGAAACTTAGAGTCTTCATATGACACAGCAATTTAACTCTTAGAGAATTGAAATGTATACCCACACAACAGCTATGTACATAAATATTCATGCAACATTATTCACAATTCACAAATTGCCTAACTGGTTGATAAAAGCATTAAAAATGGTGCCATGTACACAAAGTAGAATACCAGTTGGCCATGAAAAGAATGAAGCACAAACTGATGCTATACACATGAACACTGAGAATATTAGGCTGGGTACAAGCAGTCACTAAAGATCACATACCAAAGAGATATGTTTATATGAAATATCTTGTACCTCAAAATCATACAGAGAAGGTGTGTGTATGTGTGTGTGCGTCTGCGCATGTGGAGGAAGGGAGGGAAGGAGAGAGAGGGGAGAGAGGGTGAGAGAGAGAGAAAGAGAAGTCTGATCACATGTATGGGGTCTCTATTTTGGGGGTGATTAAAATGTTCTACGTTTGGTGATACTGTTATTTGCACAAGTGGGTATTTGAACACTGAATTCACTGAACAAGTGAATGCTGGTCTTAAACACATGTACCATCATCACGCATCCTCTGTTAAGCATTTCTGAGTCACACCAGGTTCTCCTTCTTAATCATTTATTTTTCTGATATTCCAGAAAATCAGATAAAAGATTAAATGAAATAGATTCTAGGAACAAGAGACAACATCAGTACAATCATTATATGAATAATGTATTCCATAAAGAGTTCTTGCTGACCCACTGTGTGCTGGGTTCATCCCATTTCTTTCCTTCATGCCATTTACCTGAAACACGGAAGAATTTAAGTAATAGAGCAAGAAATATTAGGCCAGTGTCGTCTAGTGGCTTCTTCGTGTTTTCCCAGCAAGTGGGAGGCTGAGGAAGGAGTATTACAAGTTTGGCCACCTTGGGCAACAAAGCAATGCATTATCTCAAAAATGAAATAATAAAGAGGCCCATTTTATGAAATAATGAAGAGGCCCATTTCTGACAGGTAAGGAAGAGCTGGATGCTGCTAGGCTTTTAGAAGGGAGAATGAACTCCAGGGAAAAGGCAGAACTTAGAGTTTACCTGATGAGTATACCTAGGATGCTCATTGGTTCACATATCAGGGTCTCCAACAAAGATAAAAATCCCACCGCTGTGCAGCATCCAGAACACAATCTTGACTGACTTCATGAAACCCTGTGCTAGGTGAGTCTTGGGGAGACAGCAGAGCAGGAGTCGATAAACTGCAAAAGCCATCTAGATCTTTCAGAGTAACACTGATTTATTCTGATTTCCTTTACTCTTGGGAGTGAGAACTTTCCATTCTGCTCTGTAACATGTAGCTGCTGAATTCAGATCCCTGCACCCACTTAAGAAAGTGAGTGCAGTCATACATGTCAGTAACTCCAGTGCTGGAAAGGTGGATTCAGCTAGATCCTTGGAGAACTGATTAGTTATTCTAGCCAATCTATGAACTCAGTTCAGTAGAGAATCTGTCTCATGAGGAGCACAATAGTGGGAAAGATCTGACAACTTCAGGCATGATCTCGCATGCATATGTGCACATACACACATGCACACACAAAAAAGTAAAATGGCTAGATCATAATGAGAAAAGGAAAGACACCAGTGATGGTGGGGGACAGCCAATACTGGTCTTTCAGCAGTGAACAGATGTTCATTTTATGAGCAAAGGCAAGAGTTATTCAGCCTTTGTAGGCACCTATACAAATTTAGATAATTCTGTTATTCCAATAGTTGCCTTACAATATTATCTTATTAGCATCGTTATCTGTTGGGTGGCCCGGTTCACGCCTGAAAGAATGATTTTCTTTATAAAGATGAGTTCTATATAGGACACTGTCCTTTTTTCAATGAGCAGGTCATGTAGGAGGTTGCCTCCCATCAGCTCCATAGAAGCCAGTGGTTAGCTGCCTTACCACATGTGTGGGTCTTTCTCAGAGGTGGAGGCCCTTAGAGGCTTTGAAATCAGCAGCTCTTTTGAGCCCAGAGATCAGTGCAATAGCTGCAAGATGCTCCTTTAAAATCTTAAATATTTTACATATATTTTTGTGTGTATGTGTATGATAGTGAGGGGTATGTGTGTATTTGCACATATGTAGAGATCAGAGGACAATTTGCAAGAGTTAGTTCTCTCCTATCATGTGGGTACTGAAGATCAAACTCAGGGCATCAGGCTGAGTGGCAAGGGCCTTTCCCCCAGAACCATCTTACTAACCTAATGCTCTGGCTTTATGTTTAACTATGTTTATTTATCACGAGCCTATGCTTATTTTAAGAAACTAGATAGTAAACTATCTAACTCTGGGTTTGGGCCATTTTTAAGTGCCAAATTTCATGTTTAATTTCTTAACGTTGTAGTTGGGAAGATGGCTTAGCCAGGAGAGTGTTTGATTTTAAAGCAGGGAAGATATGATGTATATACTTAACCCACATTTAGAAAACTTTGTGTAATGGGCTCACTGGTAATCTCAGCACAGAAGAGGGAGAGACAGGCATATCCCTGGGACTTGTTGGCTAGCCAGCCTTGCCTATTTGGCAAATTTTAGGCAAATATGAAAAGTGACACTTGACGTTATCATCTGATTTTCAAATGTGTGCACATATACCTATGCATGTGCAAATGTACACACACGTGCATACAAGTGTGCATACACACACATACACACAAACACACACACACACACACCATAGACCAAAAAAAGCAAAGTCCAAAAATTCTTGCTCATTTTTCAAGTGTTTTTTTAATTTGTTGTTTTTAATGTTAAAGCTTCTGTTTTATGAATGAAATTTTTGTTTCAGCTCCAGGGTTATTAAAGTCAGGATGATTAGATATTCCACGCTGTTCTTTCTTAACTGCTTCTTTGTACAACAGAGAGCTTCTGACTCCCTGTTAGAGAATCAGACTCTTCCTATACTGCCTGTAGACTCTTCACAATACACATATGTAGCACTAGCAAGAGCAGGTGGCTTGTGATCAGTAGCTGCCACTATATGCTGATGAAGTAAGTGCTGAATCTTCGGTGGTCCATCAATCAGCCACAAATCAGGATTCTTCTGGAAGATTCACCTGCTTGCAGGTATGTGGATTCTAAAGCCTCACCTTCACAATGATTATAAGGATCCATTGGTATTTTTAGAGCTTACACAACAAAGGGATGGAATCAGCATGAGAACTCAGGAGTCAAGAAAGAGCACCATACAAAGCTTCACCCTACACCTCTGAGGGAGTGGCTCACTAAGGCATGCACTAAGCTTGCAGGAAGTCAGGTGTACTATAGCTCCACACTGCCCAGCAAGGAGACTGGGCTGGCATGAAGTTGACAGAGGCAGGAGCACATCCCTTCTGCCTGCAGCCTCAATCTCTGCATAGTGCTGATCGTAGAGAAACTCACATGAACTGCTAAGAAAGCTGTGTTCTCAGAGTCCTAGATTTAGTAGTTCAGAGCAGAGCCTGGAAGAATGGGCTTGAACCTACCCTTAGGTGGGTAGGGTGGGGTGAGGTATATTACACCCTGAGGATCAACCTCAAAATCTTAGACTCCATTGGTTCCTCAGTTTACAAAGGAAAAACTGGACTGGAACCTTCTGACCTCGGCACCAAGAAAGGTCTTCTGCTGCCTGGGGGGTGTAGCTTTCATGTTGGTCATTAAAGGTGGCCACTTTACACTCGAGGACCTGCAAATCGTGTGATCACAGAAAGCTTCAAATAGCATGCAAGTAGAGAATCTTCGGCCAGGATTCATGAGCAGGGGGAGAGGTACTAACCCCTCACAGGGATGCCTATCACATGTGGTGGTGTCTGCAGCACCTCACTGTTGAATCATGCCTGAATTCAGCAAAGCTAGGTAGTTCAGATCCTGCCTTGAGTGCCAATAGGGCACTGGTTTGTGATGCTCCCGCTTTTTCCCCATCTATACTGATGATCCCCAGATCTGTTCTTTTCTCCTGACTGATGTGGTTGCTTCTTCTTTTCTCATTCTCTCTAACCTGTTTGACATGTATCTTCTTTTATTCCCTGCCTGCAATACTGGTGGGATTAGAGCAGGCTCAGAGATAAGCCATGTATTCCAGATGTCATATTTTATAATTCAAATGAAACAAAAATGGATGCATGGATTATTAAAAATAATGTGAAAGTTAAATTGTCTGCTATCACAAAGCTGTTCTCTGATCAATATATAGAAAACCAAAATAATTTGGGCCATTCTGTTTGGAAAAACAGATCAAATGAACAGCAGCAAAGCAACTATCTAAAGAGAGTTACAGCTATTGTCTTATTCTGAGAACAGAAAGGAAGGGCCTGAACATGAAGTGCAGCATGAAAGATGTCATCCAGATGTGAGACTTGTCACTGAGAATGGCTTTACATCTATGTTGCTTTATTATCCACCTGCTGTTAACCTGAGAAACTAAGGTCAACTACAAGTGTGCTCTCATTTGTATCATGCCTTAGCTAGACATTCATGGCTAATTTTTAATAGCCCAAAGTTTGTGTGGAGCTCTCCACCTGAGTTTAGCTTTGTCATAAGGGGCTCCCAACCAGGAATCTTTGCTTCTCATTCTACACTTTTCAGTATATGGAAACTGCCCATGCCTTTCATGACAGCAGTAACATGGCCTTTTAGTATTGAGGGCTAAAGTTTGACGAGGTCCATGTTTTCGCTGTAACTATCAAGGCAACCAGAAATGCCATCTCTTCCAGGATCAGGCTCCTGTTTATGCTTAAATCCTCCACCAGCCTTCCAAACACCCTCCTAACATTACCTGTTTCTTTGTCCTCCACATTTCTACCACAGAGAATCCCAGATATCCAGGAAGCATCGACTCATGCTATTTCATGTTTCCATACTTTTGTCTCTGTCCTCTCCGTGGAATAGCTATGAGTTTTCTTTGGCCACTAGAGATCTCCAGCTGGTTTGTGGTTAGCATTGTTCCTTGTCTGAAAGTCATTAATACTGCTCTCCCCATCCTAGCTCACTATGCTTGCTATGCTCCCCATCTGTCAACAATCAATTGTGCTTCTAAATCCTACATTAGAATTGGATCCACACTAAGGTAGGGAGATCTGCTTATCCAACCTGTAAAATTGTTACTGTTGCAGACCATCATGGAGGCCTGTCTAAAAACCTATGGAATGAATTAGTGAAGCATGCACATTCTTGGCTCTGCTACTGACCAGCTGAAAAGTTTGAGTGTGGTCCTTAATCTCAGTAAGACTTGGATATATGTTTGTTAGAACTGGTGATGTGATGGAAGGAGTTAATGTATTTTCACACTCTAGGTTATGGGTCACAGTCTGAACTATGTCATAGTTTATTCTACAGAACTGCTAGATTAAAGAAGGAGAAAACAGGAGTGGGAACACGGTATACTGAAACTCTATTCTGTTCACACATTTTCCACAAATCTAAAATTGTTTCAAAATAAATTCTATTTAAAAATTAAAATTCCTACACTGAGGAACAATCCTCCCTTCTGCCATTCACATGCATACTACAGGGCTTCTTTTTTTATATTCCAGTAGGGCTTCACCTCAAAATAATACTCAAGGTTCAGGACAGATGGCTGAGAGGTTTAGAACAATTACTATACTTATAGAGGACCCAGGTTTGACTCCTAGCCCCCAAATGGTAATCCTTCTATAATTACAGTTCCAGTGGATCTGACATGGTTTCTGGTTTCCAAAGAAACTGCATGCATGGGGCATACATACTTATACACAGGAAAATTTTAAAACTCTCAAAATATTTAAAAATAATATTTCTAAATAGGATTATTGGCTAGGTATACTTATTCTCTGCTTTTTATAGGAATTTTGCTCTAACAGACATTCTTTTTAAACATTTAAGCATTAAACAAGCAAATCCCTAAAGTACCATTCTTTTATGGTCCCTGAGGCTATTAAAAGAAAATAGGCAAAACTTAAACAACAAGACAAAAAGGAAAAAAAATCAAATAAACAATAACAAAATATTGTTTTCTTTTTGAGTAATGAAATACACATATATACATACATGTGTGAATATACTTTGTGCATGTATGTTTTGTGTTCATATGTATCTTTATCTCCCTTTCCTCTAGGGGAACACTGTGGTCTGGCAAGGATGTCCATATTCCTAGAAAAAGCCCTTTATCCATCTCAGTGCTTTGGTCACTTTATTCTTCCAGATGAGCAAGCCTGCATGCTCTGCAAAGAACAGCCTAAAGCATTTGTCTTCTTTGATAGGACAAGTCTATCCTTGTCAAATAATAGCTTTTACTAATTATATATGACACTTAAGACTAAAAAAAATGTCATGTGGATCTGACAGTTGCAGAGTGACATGCAATGAGTTCTTCTTTTCGTGAGTATACAGATGAGGAGCAAGCTGTTCCCTCTTGTCATTTCCAAGGCAGATCAGAAACTCTTGCCAAATCTGTGGCCTTTGGTGTGTCTAGTTAATACAACTGTCTCTCGTTTATAGACTGAGAAAAAATTCAGAGTTCAAATTGATTTGTTTTTTAAAGGCTAGTGTTGAATACGAACATAGATGAAAGTCTGAAGAATAGTCCATAGGAGTTTGTACCGCAGAGCTCATTCAGAGAGTTAACTGAAGGTTTATGCGTTGTGGATAATTAGAAACAGCTAATTGAGCTGTAAAAGGATGTAGAGAAAATTGCTTTCCTCTATTTGGCCTTATTCACACTGCATAGCACCATGACCACCACTGTAACCTCCTAATTGAATTCTACACATATCCATCAGACACACCAGTTCACCAAGAAGTGGTTCCCAGCAAGAAAAACTGCCAAATTTTTGGTGCTGCCTACAGATACTTCTGGTTGTCACAGATGGCAGAAAGGATCTGGGAGCGTGTCTGTGCATTTTACTTATGTATATATGTGACAAATCCTGGAGAAAACAACTTAAATAATGAAGGGAGTATCTTGACTTATGGATTCAGAGGACTTAGGCCTTGGCCCATGTACTTGTACAGAGCTCAAAAGAGTCTTTGCCTCATGACCTGGAAAGCAAAAATACAAGAGACAAGGGATTAGGCTAGACAATGCCTGCCCCCTATTCTCCAACTGAACTGTAACTTTTTAAGTTTCTACAACCTCTCAAATGGTGCCACCAGCTAGAGACCAAGTTTTCAACATAAGAGCCTAGCCTGTGCTGCAATGAGGATGTTTCTGATACCTCATGGGTAGACACCAAGGACACTGCACAATATCCTACCTCTCCCTGATAAAGAATAATCCAGCACCACAGGTCAACTGAGCCAAGGTGGGCAGTCACCATACCAGAGTAATGATTCTCAAGTTACCGTAAGTGCAGTTTGGTCACTGTGGAACCTGGCAGTAGGCAGTTACCTGTGTAATTAGAAAAGGCCATACAGGTAATTCTAACATCAACATCACCTTCCACTTTGTAGCTCTGACCAAGTATTCAATGGACAAAACTGTAATGATCATTAGGTACTGACTGCTCACTACTCAGCTTTCCTGTCCGTTTCCTGTGCATATTAAGTCAATCTGGTACAGGACTAATACAGAATGAACCTTCATGTAAGGTCCCTTAGGCCAAGATACTTGCAGGAAAAAAAAAGAAAGAAAAAGAAAAGAAAAGAAATTGGCCTCTTTCAGGATCCTAAATGCAGACTGTGCTTTGTCTCTATGAGTTCATTCTGCAAGGATTTGTTTCTTGCCTCCATGTATTTGCTTCTTGTTTAATACTTTTATTAAAGGGTCTGATCTTCCTCACATGACTTTCCTCTACCAAGACCGAGGATATCTCAATGGGGGAATCTCTATGTACCAACAGTAGATCCTTAAATCAAAGCATCAGATTTCAGTAGAATGTCAGACAAGTCAGCCAGCCAGCAGAATAAGTCACAGGTATGGTACCTAATCCTATAGTGTTCCCAGAAGCAACAGATGTTGTTGAAGGAAGATGAGTTAGATACTACCATAGTATTTGAGCAGAACCAAAAAAAAAAAAAAAAAAAGTGAGAGGAAACGCTGGGTGGAATAACCTCCCTGAGTTTCTGAGTTAATGCTGTCCAGCTTTTCAAAGTCTCTTACTGCAATTCTCAAGGAAATGCCCCAAAGTTTATTTCCTGGGGCTTCATGCTCATTTCAGCTCTTGCTGTCCATAACCTTGTGCACACTTGCTTCCAGGAGACAAGCAGGCAGTCTCCACAATTTGAGATTACAACTGGTGAGATATAAGTGAGGCCTTTCCCCCAAATTGTAATGGCACTGGTTATCCCATACCCATGTAGAAGTTACTGCAGTGGAAACTCCCTGGAATCTACAAGAGTAAAACCTACAGAAGACTCCTAGCAATAGGGGATACAGAGCCTGAACCGGCCATATTCTATAATCAAGCAAAGCTTCCAGTAGTTGGGCTGTGACACCAGCACAGTCACAAACTCTATGACCTACAATCTGTCTTGCCTAAAGATGTGATGGGGTAATGGTGGCTCAGAACACATGGAAGTGGCCAACCAACGACTGGTGCAGCATAAGGCCCATTTCATAGGAGGAAGCCCATGCTGACACTGCCTGGATGTCCTGGAACCAGAAGCTGAACATTCCAGGATAAAACTCAATATGACTGAAAAAAAAATCAATGAAATAATTACTAATGATGATCTGTAATACTCACAGATTCATAACTAGCCCAATTATCATCAGAGAGGCATCATCCAATGATCGGTAGGAGCAGATGCAGAGACCCAGGGACAAACACTAGGTGGACTCAGGGGAACCATGCAAAAGAGGGCTAGGAAGGACTGTAGGAGCCAGAGAGGTGGAGAGCACAGCCCACAGAATCAGCTAAGTAGGGTTAATAGAAAATCGAAGAGACTGAAGCGACAATCATGGATCCTGTTTTGTTCTGGGCTAGGTCCTCTGCAAAACGTTATGGTTGTGCAGCTGGATGCTCTTATGGAAGTCTTAACAGTGGGAGTCGGGGGTAACTCTGATTCTTCACACTTCTCTCGAACCCTTCTCCTTCTACTGGGTAGCCTGGTCCAACCTTAATATGAGGTTTTGTACCTAGCTTATAACTTAAGCCACGTTTGGTTGATACCCCTGGGAGGCAGGTTTTTCTTTTCTTTCTTTTCTTCTTCTTTTTTTTTTTTTTTTTGAAGTGAAATGACGGAGGAGTAGATCGGGGTAGAGGGGAAGTGGTAGGGGGGAGATTGTAGTCAGGATGAAATATATGAAATAAAATAATAATAATAATAATAATAAGAAGAAGAAGAAGAAGAAGAAGAGGAAGAGGAAGAAGAAGAAAAAGAAGAATTCAAAGACTAAGAAATCAGTCTTAGTGTTCTATTGCTATGAGGAGATATGACAAAGGCAATTCTTATAAAAGAAAGCATTTAATTGGGGGCTTGTTTACAGATTTAGAAGGTTAGATCATTAGCATCATGGAAGGGGGCATGGAGGCAGGTAGGCATAGTGCTAAGCACTTACATCCTGAATCACAAGGCAGAGACAGAGAGGGAGAGAAAGCGGTAGAGACAGAAACACAGATAGACAGACACTGGGCCTGGTGTGGGCTTTTGAAACCTTAAAGCCTACCCTCCCCCAGATATATCCCCTCCAACAAAGATATATCTCCTAATACTTCCTAAACAGTTCACCAACAGGGAACTAAGATTGCAACAATATGAGCTTGGGGGCATTATTAAACCAATAATTAAATTATTAGTTAATTTTTTAATTAATTAATTAAAAATTAAATGATTAAACATTCTCCCTCTTTCCCTTCTCCACTATCACTCAAGACTTAAAGGAGAAGCTAGAGAAATATCCTGATGAAGATAATAATACTTTTTCTTTTCTTCAGGATTCTAAGAGGCCACTGATTGTAGAAGCTATCAGAACATTTTCCAGGAGAAGGTGACTATCTGTCACCTTCTTTTGTAATCCATATCTCAATTTCCAAAACCTTAAGAGGTGAAAACCCAGCATCAGGGAACTGAGATAATATCACAAATACCTGCAAAGTACTAGGAGAATTACATATTTTGCTCATTGAAGTACTATTCCCATTGAGAGTGAGAAGCAAGAAGAGCCAGGCTTCTAAGGCAGCTCTTAGCTATTTCCAAAGGAAAAAATTACCAGCTCTTCTACCTATGTACCCCTGTTCCCAAGCTTCTCTCCTCCATCTCAGTTGGGATAAGTAGGGAACTTTCTTTACTCAAGGAGGGCAGGGAATGCCTCCTCTAGTACCAAAGGGACTGTGTCAGCCTGAATCTTTTTAAAGTGACTGTATTCCTGTGATGACCACAAAGTGACTCTAATCTGGTGACATTAGCAGCTAACTCTGGCAGTTGCCAACTCTAGTCCAAGTACTTCCCACTAAGAAAATGAGGCAGATCCACTCAGTTAAATCTTGTTATAACATGGATGCAGTGTGTTTGGCATTCATAAAATGCTAGTTCTAGAGAGGCAATGTGAGGAGGTATTGGAATCTTTAAGACATTGAACCTGGCTTTAGGTCATTAGGAGCATGCCCTTGGATGATAGTTTTTCTGTGAGGCCTTTAGTTCTCCCCTAGAAGACCATTAGAAAGGCCTGATGGTAACCATAACCAGGTTCTCTACTCTTGGTTCAAGATTTTATTACCTGTTCCTTCCTTAGTGGGAACTGGGGCAGGAGTTAACCTTATTCCTTGGCCTGTATTGCAGAAGCTTCCAATAGCCACGTGAGAACAGCATCACCCAGCATGGATGGCAGCCTCTCCACAACAGCAGAGATAAAGCCTCCCTCATTTAGTTTCCCGTCTTAGTCAATGTTATATTGCTGGGAAGATATACCACGGACACAGCAACTTTTATAAAAAAAAAAGCATTTAATTTGGTTTGGCTTATGTTTCAAAGGATTAAAGCATTATTTTCATGGTCAGAAGCACAGTGGCACAAAGGGAGACATGGTGCTAGCAGAGCCAGGAGTTCTACATCTGGATCAACAGGCAGCAGGAAGAGACACTGGGCCTGGTTTGATCATTTGATACCTCAAAGCACATTTCTATCGACACTCCTCTGACATGGTCACACCTGTTCCAACAAGGAAATACCTCCTAAAAGTTTCACTACCTATGAGCCTAGTGGGGCAATTTTCATTCAACACACAGAGGCCATGTGCAATTAGGGTGAAACTGCACAATATCTGGGACGTGTGGCTTGAAACTGAGATGAGGATCCAAAGAAAATAACACACATTATTTTGTGCAGGTCTCACAAGGACCCCATTAGCATCATTCCTCCTTCACTTAGGCTCAGAAGTAAGGTAGTCTCCCCTGTAACAAAGCACCTTAGATCTCATCATTTATAAACAACAGGTTTATTATACTTCCTGAAGCTGGAAAAGTCCCAAGACTAAAGCCTCATCAGATACGATATCTAGGGAAGACCAGTTCTCTGCTTTAAGGTTATTGCCTTCTAATTGTGTCCTTGTGTAATAAAAGAGGTAGACAAGCTCACACAGGCCCCTTCCACATGGGCAATGATCTCATGCTAGTAACCTTGCTACTGTTTTCTTTTGCCTCTTACTACTAAGGCAAGGGGGACTAAGATTCAACATGTAAATATTTTAAAAAGTCAAGTAACTGGTATATCTCAACACAGGCTTAACTTATCTCTCCATGATAAGTACAAACATAGAGCTCTTGGGTCCAGAGCTTACTTCCAGGCACTCAGATGACAGGCAGGGTCTACAGTCCCAAGTTGTACTTGAATTCTGGTGAAACTGTTCATTGTAGTCTGTGCTTCGGGGTCTGTTCTGCACCTCTATCAGCAGCATCAGGATGCCTGCATTATCATGGCTCTGACCTGAACAAACTGACTTACATGTTCATTGGTGTTCTGTCCTTCAGCATCTCCAGAAACAGCTCCCTTCACACAATGTTGTTTCATACTCTTCATCTCAGGTGTGCAGAGGAATTAAGGTGTTCTATGTGAGTTAGAATCTCAGTTCTGCCCCCTGCGTTAGACACTGTACTTTAGTGAGTACCCTCTCCCAAATATTTGAGACAGGGACTATAGCAATAATCACTTCATGTTAGGCTGTGAGGAATGAGTTGATCCATGGAGTGCTTGGCTGAATGCTTATACAAAGCAAATATGGGAAATGTGAGGAGTGATCCACTCCAGTAAGTCAGTAAGGCCCCTAAAAAGACACCCGGTGACCTGAAAAACAAGTATCACAGGAGGATAAACAGAGTAGTAACAATATATGCTTGAGGCTGTACATATTTGTTTAAAGGTCACTTTGTACTCTGTGGCAACATGCTCATCTATAAGACGAGGAATTGTCCTTGTGGGTCTGAATACCATCTTCATTATTCAGCAAGGCTTTCTTCTAAAAGCTTCAAATTATGAGCACACACCTATTATTTATACCCTCAGAAACCTTCCTATAACTGCTTCAGTCAGATCCTACATACAATGCATAGAGCTTTACATGCAGTCATCCCAGACACTCGGGATGCCAAGTGCATCTGATCTAAGTATAGATCCTACCCACAAATTGGTTGGTGCCCCATTCTCTACCCAAGGGGCAATGCCAGAGATGTGATACAAAGTAACAGAACCCAGGCTCTAAGGCTGAAGAGATTGGAGTCAGTAATGACTGTCTGGACAAGAACAGTAATTTAATCGCTTTCAGGCCCAGTTTACTGAACTTTGAAATGCATAAAGCTTCTAACTTGATTTCTAGAAGAGAAGTACTTAATAAACAATAGTCAACTTCTCTTTGCTTTATAAACACTCATCTCTCTGCCCACCTCCTTACCTCTCCATGCTGATGTCCAGTTGGCCACTCAATTTTATCAGGACGTACAATCAAGTCCTGGCTTTCTCTTTGACCTCTGACACACCCCCATTATGAGCCATGCCACAGCACTGGCTCAGACACCTTGGACCATCTTCCACCATTTTTCTGGCTCCCTGAAATTTACAGATGATTCCAGAATATGCCCCAAATGTGTCCTAAAGTGGAAACTTCTAACTTTTCATAAGCTATCCCTGGTAGAAGCTCATATCATAACCCACTATAGAGACTAGAAGTCTCCTAAATGTTTTTCTTGCTTCCTTCTATTCACCTAAGCACAACAGGGATGTTCCATTACAAATAGAATGCAGATTAAGTCACATCTCTGCCAGCTTGCTGACAGATCTCCAAAGTACTAAAAGCAAAGGTCCCATCATGTGATGCTGCAAAGCCTCTGGCCCTTTCCCGGGCTCCCTCATTCCATTCTGTGGTCTGCCCTGTTCCCTATCTACTCATAGCAGTTTGTGCCTGAGGCTCCTTGCGCTCAGTACAGCAGCCTCCTCTTCTCACACACACTTACTTGCTCACTAATTCTGCCTACTTCTTCAGGAATTTGTTTAAACATCAGCTTTTCTGTGAGAACCCTCATTACCACCCTGTCTGCATATTAATCACCCAATCACATGGGAATCACTTCCTCTTTTCTCTTATTTTGCCTACAGCACTAACCACCATCTAATACACTACATATTTGATTTATTTATTGCCTAACTCTGTACCTACCTATAAACTTCCAGAGTGAAGCTTGGGTCCTTATACTCTCACAACTATAAGAATGTATTATTGAATGGGAAGTTCAAGATTTTATTCATCATCTGTTTGCTACTTAGTTTTGCATTACAAATATTTGACATATATAACTTAAAGAAGAAATGATTTACACTGGTTCACTCTCAAAGGCTTTGGTTTGTGATCATTTAGTCCTCTTTCTGTCAGCCTAGGGTAAGGCAGAAAACCATGGTACAGAGGGCAGAGCAAGGCAGACCTCACTTCATGATAGCCAGAAGTAGGCAGCTAGAAAGGAGAATGGGAAGGGGTGAATATTTCAAACCCTGCTCCCAATAACTCCAGCACCTCCCCAAATAGTACTATGAGCTGAGGAGGACTTCAAGACACACGACTGTGGGAGACAATGTATACTTAGGACAAATGTCAATTCTGTTGCTAAGGATTAATAGCTTCTGAAAACCCTTCAATGGCCAGCACAGGCCTGGGTAAAGTACAGCCTGTGTATATCCACAGGGAAGGACCTGATGCTGAGGAGAATCCAATGCCAAGGGATATGGAGCATATCCCAAAGGCAGGAGCTGAAGAGAGGCTTGAGTCTGTAGTTGATTTTCCACGAAATAATGGTAAATAGAGGGAGATTCTATAGTATCAGCAACACTGATGGGCACAAGAGTCAGTGGAATCTGGAGAGCTAGCTGTTCCTCAGAAGACAAGGATGGACAAGGCCACTCAAAATGTTTAACAGTAAATGAAATCAACACCACTGCCTTGATGAGATGGAAATTCTCCACTTTGAACCAGAACATTCGACGTTCTTAGGTGTGCCCTATGAAGATTTCTTCTTGCTTAGAACCTTCCTTAGTTCTAGTTTAGAAGACAAAAGATGTATAAAAACATTGACATATGAAGAGCAGAGGATCTTATCAATTTTATTTTTACCTCTTTATTTCCTCAGAAGAAAATGGGATGGGGTCATGGGGAAAAATCTCACATTTTATATCCTTGCAATTGGTAGGCATAGATGTAGTACTGTCTGGCTTATCTGTGAACTCTCTGAAGGCAGGTGCCTTGTTTTGGGTTGCTTAGGATAGTGGTTCTCAACCTCTGGGTCAAGGCCCCTCTGAGTCATACAACCCTTTCACAGGGGTCACATATCAGATATCCTGCATATCTGATGTTTATGATTCATAACAGTAGTAAAACTACAGTTGTGAAGTAGCAAAGAAAATAATTTTATATTGGGAGTCACTATATGACTCTATATGAAGGACTGCACTAAAGGGTTGTAGAAGCACTCTTTTAGGGAACAGTGGGATCTAATATACTCCTTTGTACAACGGGGAACAAGTAATGCTGAAAATAAACTAATAAAAGAATAAATAAACATAGCCCATTAACTCAGCTAGATTCGAGGGTATTCCTCAGTCCCTGTCCCTTAGCTTGACTAAGTACTCTGTGTTCAGGCCCAGTACTCTCCAGTTCTAAGATCCCCAATTATTACTGTGAGGTACAAGAGTCCCACTACCTTTCATCCCTTTTAGCATTCTTGGCTTCAGTGCTGCGAGTAAGCAACATAATACCTGGAACACAGTAATTGTGAGCTCTCAGCTATAGCTTGACAATTGGCGGACTCCTGCTGCACTGTATCTGCTGAGTTTCACTTCTCTAAAGGAAACTCAGAGCTCCTAATGTGGGTGGATTATGTTGTTGAGAGGATGATAAGGAAGTTAGCACAGCAGGAATTTGTCAGTGAGGCAACTGAAAGAGAGGGGCAAAAAGTAAGACTGTGAAGAACAGGCCTGAGGCAGTCTCCAAGGTGCACTCCAATGGATCCCACTTTTAGTCAGTTTATTTAGGACAAGTACAATCCAGCAATGGCTTTTGGTCATAGGAAGCGTGAGTCTCTTCATCTCAGGCTGTCCTCAGAGATAGCTGATGCCTGGCTCTCTATATAGACAGAGTCAAACATGTAGAAGCCCTAAGTTTTCCAAAAGAGGAGTGGTAGGCTAGTGCAGCACACAAGCATTCCCCCATTCAATAGCACAGCACAGCTATCATTTCTCTGCAAGACTCTCTAGCCAACTTCTCTTCTTTCCACCAGGATAGAAGACAACTCTCATTGTCCCTTTATTACTCACTATCTTATTTCTAGAGCTGGGCACACTGCTTGGCACCCAGTAGGGATGCAATAATGCCTGCAGAATAAATGCACCATTAAACACAGAACATCAGCATAAAAGCACAGATCAAATCACACACAATTAAAGAGAAACTGTCCCCAGATGAGCTCAATGTGGCTTTGAAAGAGGAACAAACAAAAATAACAATGGAATTTGAAAAGAGCAGCAGGCAGGAGCCAAGGTGCATTCCTTTTCTGAATTTGCTCTTGAGTAAAACCCTGTATCCATGCAAGCTTATTCGGAAGTAGAAAGAAAAGACACACTTGTTTTCTGTTTCCTAGTTCTGTCAAATGATCTCTTCCTATGGGTCGTCCTATTGACCCATATAAATATATTTTCATCTTGATAAATATATCTTGGAGAATCCCAGGGGTCACTATGTCATCTGTATGCTTTGCCAAGTACTTAGTTCAAATAACAGAGAACTACTAAGTACCCAGAAGGAGTAGGCAATAAACAGAGTAGAGAAGGAATTTACTCTCTGTCATGAGAGGAAAGAGAAACCAATAAGAATAACCCATAATTAATGAGAATACTGTGACTGAAAGCTATTTCACCCTCCAAACTGCCAAGAGAAGAGGCAGAGAGATTTTAAACAAAGCATAACTCAAAAAAGAAACAGAACAAAGAAGTAAAGTATATCAGCCTCACTACCAAACTTCTCTCCCACTGAATTTGGCCATGGTGTGGAAGAACGTTAAAAACTAGATAATAGTAAGGAAGACCCTTGGGCAGATGCTATTAGAATAGTCCAACATCTGTGCTAATGTGATACTTCTCTCATGTATGCAAACTCAAATACACATATCAGGCTCATGACTTGACTTTACACCATCTGATATTCGCTGAAGTAATGATGACAGCTCAAACATTTAAGAAGAGGGTCTGGGGAAATGGCAAAGAGGGTAAGAGCACCTGTTCTCTAAGGAAGAGGACTTAAGTTTGAATCCTCAGCACCCACTTAAAAACTAGGCATAAATGCATATACTTGCAACTCCGATATTCAGGTGTGAGACAGATGCTGAGAACTCACTGGTCAGATATCCTAACAGAAAAACAAGCTTCATATTCAAAAAGGACCCTTCCTCATGGTAATAAAGTGGAAAATGATAGAAAACACCTGATGTCCTGCTGTGAATTCCACATGTGCAAGTACAGGTGTGTCTATCTGAACACTCATGTGTATGTACCTCACACATTTATGAAAGCAATAAGAAAATAACCAGGCAAGAAGAGCAATGCTACAAATCCAGCCTTACATACACTCTTAAAATAATAGTCCACAGTACTAGAGACAGCAAAAGCCATAGAACATTTCAAACACCACAAAACTAATAGGCTTTACTATAGGCTCCCAGGCTTTTTCAGCAAAAAGGCATTATTTATTAAAAGAGAGAGAGAGACAGAGAGAGAGAGAGAGAGAGAGAGAGAGAGAGAGAGAGAGAGAGAGAGAGAAATGAGGAAAAGAAAGGAAGGAAATAAAGAAATAAAGAGGAAGAATATTAAATGCCCATCTCTACATATATATATTAACACTTCAGAATCAGAATGGGAGGATCAAGTGGGAAGGGAAAAGGGGATGAGGGAGAGAATATAGAAAGACACAGTTAAGAAAAATCAAAGGTCATTTCAAGGTTAGAATGGAAATCCAAAACAAAAGAAGCTTCCTGAAATACCTGAAGCCAAAGAATGGGGAAGAAAGAGCTACAACTGGCCATATTTTCTCACCAAATGAAGAGTCCAGCACCAGAAATGGGTTAAATCTAACTGTGTTGTTGGCAAAAGGGGCCCCATGAGAACCCCCAGACAACCCAGACTGTGGCCAAGACTATAGGTGTTCTTCTCAAACTAACAGTTAGACACTACTGAACTCATTGAACATGGACATGGAGAAGCAGAGCAAGTGCCACACAGAACCTTCACCCCAATGGGCTAGTGTCTTTGGTGCAGGAAGGCACACTGCCCAATGAGAAATGTAAACACCTATCCACTTTCAAACCCTTTGATCCTAGTGTCCTGCCTTCAAATGTTAGCGACATGAAATAACAAATCTTGTGGGAATAAATCTAATCTGTACCTTATTTGACTTGGGTTCACTCCACAAGATGGAATCCATTTCTGATGCTGTTTTGGTGACTAAGAACCTAACATTAGACAAGCACAGGGACTGAGGGTAAAATCAAATGTTACTGTTATACTAAAAGAACAAAATAACAAAATGAGTCCTGATGACATTTTGCTACACTCACAGATCAGTGAGCTGAGCTATCATCAAAGAAACTTCCTCCTGCAGCAGATGGGGGAAAAACAGAGACCTTGGAACACTCAGCCCTAAATGGAATATCACTATCAAATCTATCCCCTCAGGGCTCAGAGAATCCAGTGGAAGAGGTGGGAGAAAGAATGTAAGAGCCAAAGAGGAGGGAGAGAGGACAGCAAGGAAAAAAGGTTCCATCAACTGGATGGACTCACATATGAACTCAGAGACTGAAGCAGCATGCACAGACCATAGTGTCTGCAATGGAGTCTTCAAGCTGAAAGGTGAAGTGGACACCTGCCCCATCCCAGGCCTATCCCAGTCTCTATCCCCAGTTAACCGCTTGCAAATCAAAATTTATTTTATCTAAAGGAGTCTCACTGGGGAAACAGAGCACATTTAAAGGTAGGCCGTAGGCCAAGGACTGCATGGCCAACAGAAAACAAACTCAAAGGGTGCTTCTTTTCTTATGATGTTGTATCAGAACTGTTATTTTTTGCTTGTTTTTATATTTTTTTATTTTTAATTTTATTTATCATGGCTTCTAGCTTTTTGTTTTTATGGAATTCCTGAGTGTATGAGGGTCTCTGCATCTCTGTTTCTTGAGCCTTTTCCTTCTGTATGTTTGTATTGTCCTACTCAAATGTGTTCGTTTTTGTTTTATCTTACTCTATTAGGTTTTATTTTATTATTATCCCTTTGAAGCCTATTTGCTTTCTAATAGAGATGGAATAGGGGGGGTGGATCTAGATGAAACAGGAAGGAATTGGTAGGAGTAGACATAGACAGAGGGGAAAGTGTAATCTGAATATATTATATGAGAAAAAATAAAAAATTAACAATAATTTTTCAATAAAAGGAAAAATTTAAAAACACAAATACGAAAAGGTATATCAACATTTGATCATGTGCATAAAAATATACATAGCTAATTATTTGCTGACTACAAAATCTCCTAAACTGGGATTTTCAATGAAAATGCATTCGATCTCTTCAATCCCTGAATAAATGCAAAAATCAGTTTTACTTTAACTAGTTTGAAATTAGAGAAGAGTTGACTTTTATGTGTGTGATTTCTTACTGATGCTATCGTTAAGCTCCTATCCAGGCTATGGCTCAGTGGCAGCATGCTTGCCTGGTACATATAAGGCCCAAAATTCAATCCCCAGGACCACATTAGAAACAAACAAACACTTCCTCAGAAGATGGCTCAGTGAGTTAAATTGCTAGATTTGCAAGCCTGGCCACCTGAATTCAAACGCTGCCGTTAAAAGAGGAAGGAGAGAACTGACTCCCAAAATTTGTACTGACCTCCACATGAACTCTATGGCATGTGCAACTGTGGACGTGTACACACACACACACACACACACACACACACACACACGAGATAATAAATAAAATACCTTTAAAAACATCAGCATGGTTGTCTTGTTAACTCCTACCTTTGAACTTATGGAACACGGCCCATAGCTCTGCAATGTCAGTTGCAAAGGTAATGTCAGTGTCTAGGACAATGACTCTCTCCAGGTTGGCAGGTAGAGTCTTGGTCAGAACCAGCTTCATCAGGCCATAAATCCCAGAGTAATGTTTGTTGGGGATCCAGGATACTTCAGACTGGACAGGACAGAATAGAGGAAAAGAGAGAGAGGGCGGG
Organism: Ondatra zibethicus; assembly: GCA_004026605.1. Classification (NCBI taxonomy): domain Eukaryota; kingdom Metazoa; phylum Chordata; class Mammalia; order Rodentia; family Cricetidae; genus Ondatra; species Ondatra zibethicus. The sequence continues at coordinate 74,074 of PVIU01002443.1, read as the reverse complement.
AGAGAGAGGGAGGGAGAGAGAGAGAGGAAAAGAGAGGGAGAGAAAGAATTGGTAAAATAAGAAAAAGGAAAAAAAATCACCACATGGATTCTTTGCTTAAACATTATAAACCATGCAGAGACAGAAATAAAATCTAAATTTACAAACCTGTTAAATAAATAAATGAATTTGCTTTAAAGATTTGTCCATTTCATTTTGCCACATCGTTTATCTGGTAATGTATTTGACTCAAGACAGGGATAAAATAATAGTTGTAAAGTAATTTTTAAATATAAATTCTATACTGAGATTTTGAAAATAGACTTTTTTATTATTAGAGAAATTACATGGGTTCATTGAAAAAAATAAATATTCAGAAACAAAACAACAACAACAGAAAACCAAACCCCCAAAAAACTAGCACCTCATTGTCATAGGTAGAATTATCTCCTTAATTCATTAAATTTACGTGCCATTAAAGATCACTATACCTTGTGGCATTTTTAATGCCTATACTTATGTCTACTTTAAAGTTATAATGGGTTCAGTTGGTACCTGGGCCTCCTCTTCATCCTCATAGAAATAAGGACCCAGTCAGAATCTGTATAATGCTGGTCATCTGATAGTAAGGGAGGGTAGAGTTAGATGAAAAACCTCAAGAATGCAGGGCTCACATGACAGGAACAACCACTGTCCCCAAAGTAAGTGGTGTCAGCTATACGCACACACTTTCATAGTACTTGCTATCAAAATGCAGAGGTCCATTCATGGCCTCAGTGGGGGGAAAAATCCTTCTCTATATGAAGACCATTGTGGGAAGAATGGCATGGGACATGTATGTGGAGGAATTCCATGGAACTCAAGGCCCACATTTTAATTTAACAGATTAACATACACCTTCTAATGATTCACTTCAGAATTCCAAACAACACCCACCTCTTTTATCCTAGTAACTGCATTTCCAAGACACTGGCCTTTAAGGAAGTAAGCAGGAGTTGGGTGTGCGTGACTCTCACCTGTAATCATAGAACCTAGGAGGCAAAGGCCTGAGGATTGGTGACAGATCAAGGCTAGTCTGAGCTACAAAGTGAGAGCCCAATCTTACTGCTGCTCTATTCACAATAGCTAAGGAACTGAAACAACCTAAATGCCCTTCAGCTGACAAATGGTTAATGAAAATGTTGTACATATATAGAAAATAAAATTACAAAATTTGAAGGAAAATGTATGGAACTAGGAAAATATATACTAAGCAAGTAACCCAAACTAAGAAAAACAAATATTGCAAGGTTTTTGACATCTGAGGTTCCTAGCTGCAAGACTTCAGAGGTAACTATACAACCTGGAGCAACTACAGAAACCAGGTAAGTAAAAAGGGCCAAGTGTGTGGAAAGCAAGAGAGGGGAGTACTAAGGAGTACCATAGTGCTGAGTCGGAAAAGAAATTGAAACCTGATCAGAGTAAAACATAATAACTCAAAAATCATAGGGGCAAAATGCCAAGTTAGGTTAGGTGAATGGAGGGCAATAAAGGAGAAGAGTAACCATCCAACCCCCAACCCACTCTATAGCAGGCATGATGTAAACCTATAGTTAGAACCTGTTGAAGGAGGGCCTGGGAAGATAGCTCACTTAGTAAAGTACTTGCTGGGCAGTCAGGAGAACCTGAATTTGAATCCTAATAACCCACAGAGAAGGCATACATCTGCAATTCCAGTGCTGAAAAGAAGGAAGCACAGACATAAATGGATCGTTAGACCTCACTGACCAGCCAGTCTAATTGAATTGGTAAGTTCCCAGTTCAGATAGAGCATTCTTCAAAAAGTAAGGTGGAGAACAAATGAGGAAGACACCTCACGTCAACTCTGGCTTCCAAATGCATGCACGTATATGCACACCACCACACAACCAAACCAAGAATCTGCCAGAAAAAAGGTTCTAGTTCTTTTTCTGAGTTTGGATGTGAGTCTGGGTCATCATAACCTACCCCACCCTTCTCTGCAAGTTAGCTTCCCAGGTAGCCATCACCTTAAGATTTAAGACCTCAGCAAACAATTCCCTCCAAAGTGCTTTATAAAACTCTTCCTCACATAAGCCCTGGCCTTTGGAACTCAGCTCCATTTCTTTCTTCCCCAGAGATTCTGCCTGAACTGAAGCCTGAAAATCACAACTCCATGCCACATAGCTGTGCTATTTAATCAGACCTTTGATTAACTTATCCATCTATTTTGGTAACCATCAAAGCAGCCGAGCTTGGTGAAGACTGAGAGCCACAGTGCTGGGTTAAGCCATCTAATTAGATTGCCCTGACTCTGAGTTTTATTTTTAACACAGATGTGAGACACTTGGATGCACTGCAAAACTATGAGACTACAGGAATAAATTAATCTCCACAGGAGCTCAGTCCTGAATGCCACCCCAAGTCCCCAACTTAATTCATAATCAATTAAGTTCAAATCTTCAATTAATTGTAAAAAAGGCATGTGAATGAGTTTGAATTTACAAAAACGATAGAAAATGAAGGAATATTTGGGGTAAAGAATGGAAAGGAAATATATGTATTATCATCAGCTCATCCCAGGATCTGCATGGCTTCTACTGCTCACCTCATCTTCCCTTTCTTTGTACTTTTCCTTCCTTGAAAGCCACTGTCACATAAGGAGGCACCTCCTCTCTGCCTCAGGCTGGACTGGAACTCCTGAAGTGAGCTAGCTCATTCACTCATGCACAGCACAGTAACACGCTACTTTTAATTTTCCATGCCTGTCTCTTGCATTTGACTGAAACTCCTTGAGGCTGGGGAAATGTACTTTTCATTCTGGTAGTAATCCACACTGTCAATGCTCAAGAATAACTTGATGAATGTACAAGACCTTAGTTTTTGCTTGTGTCTGGAATTGAACCCTACCTTCAACACCCCGTTTCACTTCAAGCAGAGATGTCAATAGCTGGAAAATATAAGTCCTCTAGTGTAGAGTGCCAAATACAATGGCACTACTAGGTGGAGGAGATTATGTGGAAGAGTCACCCATATGACTTTTCTGGGCAGTGCCTTAGGACATTCCCAAAGGTTTATTTTCCTCCTACCCAGCAACAAGCTCCAATACAACAAAGGTCATTAAGTCATGGAGTCCATGGCAAAAAGAACATCCTGGATAAAGGAAGGAAGTGGAGCCTATGCAAACCAGTCATAGGATGAGTGCTCCTGGAGAGACTGGAGAGGAAGGTCATGACATGAGTACCAGCTTGGAAGTCCTCTGAGATGAAGTCCAAATCCTGTGCTCATTACAGCCACTCTGGCAAATTCACCTTCTTAGACTCAACATCCTGACTCATAAAACAGAGAGAACTAAAGGACAGACACATTGCACAAGGTTGAGAGAAGCATCAGATGAGAAAGAAGAACTAGAGTGCCCAACAGAATGTGTCCCACAAGGTATGGGTCAGAGATGAACTTTTAAAATAGCTATCTATACAGTCTGCAGAGTTGCTAACTAGGTTGTAGCTTTTGGGAGTGGCTAGAAGTTTATGTACATCAGTTTATTTCAATTGTTAGATGAAAATAGTTCCAGTACACCCTTTCAAGAGTATGAACATTCTGGTGCTTCATGCAAGCTCTGGGTACTTCCCCTACTCCTAGCAACAATGAGAGCAACAGAACTGGTAAGATCCATATTTACTAAATAGCTATCTGTATTTGCGGTTATTTATTTTCCCATTAAAATGTAACTTTAGAAGGTTTGCTAAATGACTTAGTCAGAGCTATACATATAATACATATGAGGGCATGAGTTTAATTGCTGAGAACCTTTGTACAAAAGCCCAATGGGATGCTACACATCGTGAGGTGGAGACAAGATCCCCTGAGGCTCAACACCTAACTAGTTTAGCTGAAATCAGTCAGCTCTAAGATCAGTGAGACTATCTCAAAAAAAAAAAAAAGTGAAAAGCAACTGAGGAAGGCTTTGAAAGTGGACTTTTGCCCTACCCTGACACATGCACATACTCCAGTATAGATACATATACACACAGCATTCTGGGGATAAGGAGGAGGCAGAGGCCAAGATCAGTAATCTAGAGAAATTCATACCCATCACTGCATAGTGTCACTACATGAGACATACCCACCACAAGCAACAACAGCTACTTATCATATTATATGGTTTTTGTATGCCAGAATTTGGGAACATGTCTGCTATATAACCTTACAAGGTTATGCACAAGAAGGCAGTGGAATCTCTAGTCATCAGAGTATGGATTTGGGCTGAAATATTTGATCTTATCACAGAGATCTTGTAATTACAATGTGTTCCTCTCACACTACATGCTAATAGACTCTGTCCCTCAGCACCTGGGTGGCCCTAGAGGCTGCACAAGTTTCAACATGGCAAATGGCTTTCCCAGAGTGAGAGTCCAAGAAAGACAATAGAATCCAGCAGTCTACTACAGTAGCAGGCCTCAGAAGCAGCATAATGCTATTTCTTCACTCTCCAGCCGTACAGATACTATGTGGAAAGGGAAAGCAGCCATGTGGTAGAAAGACAATTAAAAGGGAGGGGCAGGAAAGAAGGGCAATACAATCAGATTGGAGATGACTGAAAGAGATTAACTTTCAATTTGGTCTGTCAAAGTGAGTTGGAAGTGGAGTTTCTCAAACAGCTGAAGGGAAAAAAGATAAAAGAGGTGCCATTAATGAAGGCCCAGAAATATAAAAAGATAGTCAAGCACATACACATACGATGCAAACCTGGCTATACGAGTTTATGTAAAATAATTGACACCTTTCTGATATTTATGATTACTATATGTGTACATATGTGTGAATGTGTGCCATGGTGTGCATATGAATGCCAGAGAAGAACTTGTGAAGTCAGTTTTTGTGTGCCTTTGCCTGTTATGTCAGCCATAGCCCAGGGCCGTCCAGGAGTTGGAAGTGATGCAGGAGCATATGGAAAGGGGAGAAGGTTTAAAAGTAGGTATGCCCTACCAAAGAGTATGGAGCAACACCTTAGACAGAGTGGAAAATAAAGTAGGGAGTTTTTACTAACAGAATCTCATCTGTGTTTTAGGAATGCACAATTTACAGAGGTTAGAGTAGCAGAAGGCAACTACAGAGCATCAGAGTCCCATGGAGGGATATAGTAAAAATTCAGATTCCTGGGCTCATCCTAGGTTCATTAGGTCTGGGGCAGTGTTCTGAAGTTTTCTGTCAGCATTTGCAGGTCATTCTAAATTCCATAGGTAACACTAAACTAAGGGCATCCAGAAAACAGGACTTCTTTAAGTCTCCTGGCTTGGTTTGCTTGCAGTGGCACCCAATTAGCTCAGATCCCAGAGCAGGTAGGTCATAGACAGCTCTGAGCCACAGTGTCCATTGAAAGGTGATAGCTGTGTGGGAGTTCAGTGTGGGGAACCCACAAATCCACAGGAGTATGGACACCCCAGATGGGGAAACTCTTTTGCAAAGCTGTGGGAACACCTATCTTTTGAATAAGTCCCTGTCAATTCTGTAGAAGTCTTGTGAAAACATGGCATTTCTCCCTTTTATAATATCACAGCAGCATATAAACCTGAGTTTTCCAGTAGGGCAACTGGATAAGCTCCCCCAACACCATGAAGACTGGTGTGAAAGCATTCACTCAGTCAAACCTTTGTTCTCATATTGACAGGACTCATTGAGAAGAAAGGAGCCCCAAACAGCAGGCATTGAATAGAGGGACAGAATGTCTGCTCTAACAGCAGACTCAGGAAGGTGTCATCTACTGGTCTTCTGTTCTAACCTAACAAACTGCTATTATTCTGTATTTTCCCTTCATACTGGTTTCAATTAACATAAGATCGTAGCCCAGAAACTAAATGTTTATACAGGAAGAGGGCCTAAGTTGCTAAAACCAGCCTCAGAGAGAAAAATTCTCATTTGGACACCCTCCTGGAGTCAAAAGCAAAGCCTCCAAAGAGGCTTCTTTTTAATTCAGGCAGTTAGACAGTAATGCAAATCAAGCACCTTGCATTCCTCCCAAGCCCAGACACCAGGTAAGAAAGCTGAATTGCTCAGGGAACACCACAGTGCTGCTGTTAATCATAAACTTCTAGCTACACTTAAGAAATGTAGTTAGTGCATGAAAACTTCTTAGAATTCTGCAGTGATTGATTTAAAGTCCCATTGTTAATTAATCCTCCCAATATCTGCCAGAGAACTTCAAAGAGACGCCCCATCTGAGATATAAGGCACTGGATTTGTGATTCTACGAAATGCATGTTTTATACTATACTGCCGCCTATGGAATTTGTATGCCTGTATAAACTGAAAGCTTTGTGGAGAATGGCCCTTTTCTTCTTCGCCCAAGGAATAAAGAAACTTGCAAGAGGAACATGCTTGAGTCAGTCAGTTTATTCTACCCCTCAGATCCCTTTGCCCAGCCAGTTTTCCTTGCTGTAGAAGTCCTGCTTTGAGCCCTGGGAAAGTGCTGAGGCTGGTACTCAGTAGCTCCACATTTTTTTTAGGGAGAGAAGATCTTTCTAGAGATTAGTAAAAGACTGTGTTGAGACAAGCTTGGGAGTTGCTTCCACATCTCTGTGACATTTGAAATTTAGAAATCCTGTTTCAATATAAGTAGCCAAAGTTTTGGTGAGGTTCTTAAAAGCCAACATCAATGGCAAAACTGAATTGAATTGAATGTCCGAACATCAGCATGTTTGAAAGAAACTTTGCAGAACCTCAAAGCTGGTCTTTATAGATAATAAAGCATCATGGAAAACTTATTTAATGTGTGATCGGAGCCTAAGATCATACTTTCTGGATTCCACTTAAAGAGTCATAGAAACCTACTAACTAGCAAACCACCTCCTGTGAATACAAGTCAGCCTCAAAGGAGAGAGGCCCAGTAAGCACAGAGGAACAGGATCCCAGCCCTACCTACACGGGGAGACCCCCCCCCCCGTCTGTATAGAGTCCCTTCCTTTCATCACAGTCTCAGAAGCATCTTCTGTTTAGATCTGGGGAGTTTGAGGGGGACTGGTCACTGGGGCATTCGCTGACTGCTTGCACACTCTTCAGCACTTCACATTCTAAAATGCAGCTTGGCTCAGCACCTAGAGTTCCAGTTCGTGAATTGAACTATTGCAGCCATTTAAAATATTGTTGCCTTCTCAACTAGTAGATTTTTCATTGCACTGAGGAAAAAAATTCCATTAGCTCCTGCATCATGTGAACTTAATTGTTTTTTAGAAGTTGCAGTTCTTAGTACACTGCCAGTATCCATTTATATGTGTATACTTAAAACAGGGCAGTGCACAGGGTGAGCACTCTGTAAATAGTTTCAAAGTGAAACAATGCAACTACACAAACAGTGCTGGCTAAAAGGGCAAGGACTCAGTTCAGTTGGCAGGGTACTTGCCTAGCATGCAGGAAGCTCTAGGCTTGATGTGCACCCCGCACCATGCGTTCTTGCTGTCCCAGTGTTGGGGAATTGGAGTCAGGAGACCCAAAGTTCACGGAAACTGTGAGCTTGAGGCCAAGCTGGGCTACCTCAGAAACAAAATAATGTCCACAGAAACAAACCACCATTTACTGAGCACCTTTCCTACCATGAGCTAGCAATTCTCAAACTAGATACACACGTTTTCAATTAACAATCAAGTGACTTTTAAGTCTGAGGCGCTGGGATTCTGCTTTAAGGGAAAACTGATAGTTTCAGGAGACCTACAAGTATTTTGTAAGGCCTTTAACACTGGGCATGATGTCTTGCCTGCAGTGACATAGAACTTGTAAGACAGGGCTCTAGTTATAAGATAGGCACACAGACTTTGACCAGTCTACAGCAGAGCTGACTTTAATCATGAGTATGTATAAGCCTGCGAGGAAAGACCTGACATGTGATCAGGTGATAAGAATGTAGCCAACAGAGAAAACACACTGGTCAAATTGCCTGCCCAAATGTAAACTTGATCTTGTACTCATATTTAATTTTCTAAGAGATAGTTGCCTACTGAACAAATAGATTGGGTATTAATCTGTGTGTGATTATGGTACACATGCATACACACACTTTTAAAATTATATTTAACTCTTAAAATGAATGAAGATAATTAACCTGTATAAAATGTAATGAAAAAGGAAAATAAGGCCTGTGTTTCTGTTACCATCAATGTACCCTATCACACACATTCTTAACAAGAGCACACTATGTTTTGTATGGAGGTAGAAAAAAAGATCAGTCATTCCCATGGTTTTATATTAAAATCTTATGGCAGAAAGCAGTGACTGAATTAATGGGAAAACTAACTCTTTATGAGAGGAGAAATCACTTCAAAAAGAAGCAGAGGACTGATGTCTGTTAGATGACACCACACCAGCCTAGCCTCAGACAGGAAGAGGAGGAGAAGTAAACACAACAAAGTCACAGCACAAGACTACACATTACTGCTTGCCATTCTGAACTTAATCACCAGGTAGGTTCATAAGAAAGCACCTTACTCTGTCCTGAGCTTCATCAGAGGAGGCTGGCTCGGACTCTCCCTGGACTCCTCCTTTGTTGTCCCTCAGCTCACTTCACAACAATCCTACCTAAAGGGCAGCCAGGTAGGTGACCTCTAGACACATGAGAAGATTAAGGGATAAGAACCCAAGAGCCACTTGGTTAATTCATGGTTGTTTTAATATTGTTTTCTTCTTAAAGACGTAGAAAACAAACCTCTCTCATGTGGTAAAAAGATTGACAGGCTGAATTTCTTCTGGCTAACTGTGGAAATGATCCTCTTCACTGGTCACTCATGGAAAGAAGGTATCTTCACTCTGCTTATGTAAGATACCCAACTAACATTTACCAAAAAAACTTATTATAATTTCAATTAGTTTAATCCTGACATTGAAATCTTGCTCTAGGCTACTGTTACGATATTGACACTCACCCTCTATAAAAGGTCCTCATCATTTATATGATGGTTGTCAAAGAAACCAGAAATCAAGGATAGCTAGCTGCCTAGGTGGAAAATTTGCCATCCACGAGAGTGCAAAAGGGTAAATAATATCATCCTTAGAGAACACAGTAATAAAACATAGCTAGGGGTATAGCTCAGGGCTGAAGCACTTAGCTAAAACATAAGTTCTCAATCCCATCCCTAGCACAATAAAAGGGGGAAAAAGAATAGACATAATACATAGAATAAAATAATTCCATTGTTCCTTCACTTCGCTTGAGTATTTGATCAAATAAAAATAATGAAACTGAATTCCTAATGACCTGGTTCTTTGGGTCATGAGATGGCCTTATGGATAAAGGTGCTTGCTGCCAATGCTGAAGACCTAAATTCATTCTCTACACTTACATAATTAAAAGGAGAGAACCAATTCAATTCCCAGTTTGTCCTCTGACTTCCATATCTGTACCATGACGAGGGCGTACCTGTCCACACAAACACTGGCATACAAATAAATAAATAAAGATGTAAAAAGAGTTCACTTAATTCTTCAAGTGATGGTCTATCTAATAATTCATTGTGCTGCCCAATCTTGTCTGACAAGGAAGAATAGTAAAGGTAGAATATTCCTAGGTCTCAGGAAACCAATTTTGTATTTATGTGAACAGTAAGGTCACATTTGTAGAATGCTATGTAAGAGACACTATTATGAAGCAATTTACACATATCATCTTCCCTGAAGATATGCAGAGGAAATTACAGAATTATAAAGAACTATTGGAGCTGGGTTGGAAAAGTCATATATGCAATACTGTGAAGCTTGAGGAAACTGATTCAAATAAGATGTTCAAAAGAGCACTGAGAAGTAAACACAATAAATAAGTTATTAGTACATTCCAATTCTTGGGATGGAACATGAGATTGGAAATGGGAAGTCAAATCAGTAAATGTGAAACTCAACAAAGCTTGTATTTTAGCATAAATGAGCACTGTCCTCAAGGTAATAGCAAATACTACTAATAGTCACTATTTTTTCCTAAATACAGTCATGTCTCCAAAATATAGGATTATAAAGCAGCTAGTAAAATTCTACTAAGGAAACTATAAAAACCAAAGCATCAAGAAAGCAACCAAATCCAAATTATAAATGGTTCTAAAGTCTGTTCTTCACTAGCTAGCCAGTATGCCATGGTGACCTTTGCTACTTAGACTTACCCAGTGTATGCATTTGAACAGTGTCACTGATAGCCTGAAGTACATGTAAAATGCAGTTTGGAGATTCTTCTATAGGTAAGGTTGAAAATTAGTTGGAACCAAAACCCAGCACTAGCCAGCTCTGCCCTGGAACCATATGAGCCAAAGGAAAAAAACTGAATTTGAGTATCTAGAAGTGGTGTCTAGTATTGCAACTTGGTGTGGTTCAGAGATAAGAACAAATAGAAACAGCTCCCAAAACCACCTTGAGGTGTACTGTTTTGAGCTATTAAAACTTACTAAGTGATTCTTCTATTCAACCATGCTTGAAGGCCACAACTGGGTAAATGAATTGACATATCAGTCCTAACTCCCAACTTGGGTAAAAAAAGAATAAATTAATGATGTAGCTTTATAAACTGTAGATGGTTGGGGTTTGATGTTGTTTTATTTTCCCACAAATATTGTCAAGTTGCTATATAGTTTGTAATCTTTATGTGGAAGCACATGGAATAATGAAATGAGCCCTGACCTCAGAGTTGGAAAACACATTTCTGGAGCAGTGACTCTCAGGCGCTACATCTGAGATGCACAAAGGCACCAGCTTGTTCCATGAGATCTACAACTAGGATGCTATGTAGGGAAGTAATGAGCAGAGTGCCAGAAACAGCGTGCACACACACACACACACACACACACACACACACACACACACACAGTCACTGATAATTAATTCTGCATCAAGAAGGGATATTTCAGTAGGTGACAAGTGGAACAAAAGGCCTGATTACAATGAACAAGCACAGAATGTATGTCACTTGCAATATCTGTTAGCTACTGTGATTTCCTGTCCTTGGTTATAATGGCTGGTTTTTAAGGGTAGGGCTTATGTATTATGTATATGTAATGTAAATGCAATGAGTACCCTCTGGAACACAATGTACATTAAGTAATAACACTGTATTAATAATAATAGGGAATGAAAAAGGGGAGTTTCGGCAGGGCTATTATGCCTGAAAATAAGATGTTAATCATTGCTTGCTATTTTCTCTTCAAACACATTATTTATCCAGTAGAGAACAGATTTAAAATCCACTGGAGTTCTTGAATTCAATGTTGGTGAGTGGTTAAATCCAATGAAAATATCTCAAATGAGTTTTTAGCCAAGGAAGTACTGCATACAAAAGAATATTTAGCAGATCAGATTGTGAAGGTGTCCATCTTTGAAAACTGATCCTAAAAATAGCAATAATAATAAATACTCATAACACATGTGTCATAATTGGGGTTGGCAAACTCTTCTTGAAATAATTGTGAGAAAAGGGCAAGCAAGGTGTTCACATCTCCCTCCATCATGGAGGACAATGTGTTTAAAACACTACAGACACAATTTGCATAGCCAGTAAGTGACAGAATAAAACCCTTCTGATCTTCCATAAAATTACTGTTATAAGGTGGAGAACTTTTCTGATAACAATGTCCTTGACAACTCTAGGGGAAATGAGGGAAATAGAATAAATTGGCTTTGAGGCACTGCCTTTTGTTTTTCATCAAAGAAGTACATTTTGACACCCAGGCAGGCCTTCTTCCAGAATCAAACTGGTGGCATGGAATAAGGCCTAAAAAGCCTGGAGTATTTCCCAAGTCTCCTATCTCAAGCTGTCTTTGGGAACTCTTGGCTTACTTTCCACACTTCAATTAGAAAACAAAGGGGTAGCCAGCTGGGCTAAAGGGCATGAACAGAAATCACTCTGGAGTACAGTGTGGATGTACCCAATTGCAAGCAACACTTTGTTTCATGTAACCGGGTTTATCAAAGGACATAATCTGTTTCTGCTCTCTGAGTTCAGTGTTTTGAGTTTGTCATTCCATCTGCTCTGAAGTCACAGCAGTCAGCATTTGGTGGGCAACAGGGTCACCCCAATGTTTTAAGATTCCAATTGTGGAATGACTAGGTACTATTGGCAAAGCATAGAGATATTCTCAGTTGTCACAATTTGTGAGTGTGTGTGTGTATGTGTGCACGCACAAGCATGCATACATAGATGGTTGCCACAGGAATATTCCTATTTCTGTCTTCCTAGTGCTGGGATTATAAGTATGTGACACCATACCCAATTTATTACATGCATTATTCATCCTAGTAATCCAAGTCAGGCTCTCAAGGCAAGCATTTCATTGACTACCCTTCCCCAAGTCTCCTTCACCTGTTCCTCTGAGGCACTGTGTCTCTGTTCATTAGGTGTACACCATTACTTCAGGGGTAACAAAATACATAAAGCATGAGCATTTTACTCTGCATTGGGCAGTATGTTACTCCCACTTATACTACTAAACACCTGTGAGTGGAAATCTAGAGAACAAACATAACTATTGTCTTCCTAAGAACACTTTTTCTGTCTCAGTTTCTCCTACTTTTCTACCAGTGTGCCCACCTGCTTGTACTAGAATTCACAGTGAGGGAGTGAGATGTGATCCCTCTCTTACATCTCATATCTGTTTTCTGCTTATTGTGTTCATACCCTGCCACGGCAGCTGTTAGCCTATCACGTATCAGGTATCTCCTGAAAAGTGAGACATCTGCAGAGGGAGCTTCTAACCAAGGTATTTCAGGACCTTCTCTTAAGGAACCATTTAGAACAAAACAGTAAGTTTAGAGAATGTGAAGAAAATTAGTTCTTTCATTCTTGGTTTATCCACTAAGAACCCATCCCTTCACTGGATACCTAGAGCTGAGCATCCACCGCAGTCATTATCTACCAATAGCTCTCAGGGAGCAGTGAGCCCTTGTGATCTCCTTCCTTGTCCCTAACTGAAATACTGGGATATTGGCTGGCTTGATCATGTGCAGGTCTTAATCAACCAATCACTGCTGTGTGAGTTCATATACAATGACCATGTCATGTCCAGAAGACACTTTTGCAGGACTCCTTTCCAACCTTTGGCTTTTTCTCTCTTTCCATGTTCTCTTTTACAATATTCACCAAGCCTTGGATGGAGATGGTGGTCACATTGCAGTAACCAGTAGTGCAGTGACCAGTAGTGCAGTTCTCTGTTGAATACTGTCCATTGGAGAATGGACCAGATTTCTTGATGAGGACTGAGAGGATACAAACATTCTTTTAGACAAATATAACTTCACTTTCACAAATCAGCACAGACGTCGCAGGGAAAAATGAGGTCCCTTTCCAGCACTTCATGGCTTACGAAGCCTTGATCAAGAAAACTCTGAGCCCCGGCTTTTCATTTGAAAATTAGAATCCTAACAGTACTCATTCCCAAAACTCACTGTCAAGATAAACAAATTAGTCCACTTAGTGCTACATGATGAAGTATATGACTGACTAATAAATGCCAACTATTAATTGATCTTATTTGTGCATACGTGTGCGCACACGTGTGTGTGTGTTTGTTTGTGTGTGTGTATGTATGTATGGAGAGAGAGACATCCTCCATCTCAGAAGTTGTTTTCTCTATTAGCACTTTCTCCATTATTATTCAATTACAACAAGATTGGGCATTTCCCATCCATTGGACCTGCTTTTAAATTAATTCCTTTACTTGTCATGCCTTTATTTTTTTACTTCATAGACATTTGCTATTGACTTTATTTCCTTTCTACTTTCCTTGGGTCACACCATTGCTCTCATGTTTCAGTTACTGAATTGAAAGCTAGTTTCATTCATCATTGTCTTTGGTTCTGAGCATCAAAGGTTGTTAACACATCTCCATTGGTAGTTCTGGGCAAATTCTAGAAACTTAAGAGTTCAAAGTCCATGTACTGGTTGCAACATAGCCACCATTTTCATTCTGAATTAAAGTTTTTCCTACTGAATTAAATAAAAGTTTATGAAAATACTGTTACTTTCTCTGACTGTCAAGTATCCTGAACTTTGTCACTCAAAAATATGTTTCTATTGTGTCATTTTCCTCCACTGGAGTCAGGTCCAGGACACTAGCAGCATTGTTGGCCAGAAATTTAATGAGGCTTTTTGTGTGTCCTGGGACATATCAGCAATATATATTTGTCATAAACATTTGAAAATCCATTCATCCTCTGCGTAGTGGATATGGAGATTGATAGCTGCTGACCTTGATTATATTTTTAAACCTCTCCATGGTTTTAGTTCTTTGCTATAACCATATTGGTGGTAAAAACTGCCACTATATAAGCTGTGCTTCTTTGAACCTATGCTTCATCCAGAAGCTAAGATATAAAGACAGGTACAATATTTAGTTATGAATTTTCATGTACATATCTAATTTTTGTTTTTTTTATTTTCCATTTTCATTTTTTATTTATTTTATTTTTAAAAAAGAACACAAACTATCTTTTTAAATTATATATACCATTCCCAGTTCTCACTTCCTTGCCTCTTCCCACTCCTTATACTCCCCCACTCCACCCCACCCCTCATCCACTCCCCAGAGAGGGCAAGGCACATTACTCCAAAGATGGACCAAGGCCCTCCCCACTATATCCAGACTGAGCAAGGTATCTATCCAAAGAGAATGGGTTCCACAAAGTCAGTACAAGCAGCAGGGAGATATACTGGTGGCACTGCCAGTGGCCCGACAGTCTTCTCTAGCCATAAAACTGTTATCCACATTCAGACTGTCTAGTTTGGTCCTAGGCTTATAAGTGAGTCCATCCATGCTCATCCTTCTGAGTCTGTGTAACCTTATTCAGGATAACACACAATCAGAAAGATGAAAGCCAAGGCAAACAAGTCTATGAGAATTTCAAAATATGACAAAGATACTTTGGAAGAAAATTATCTCAAATTTCTCGAAGCACTCAAAGATGAGCTAATCAAAGATGAAATATTTGAAAATATGAGGCTATAACAGAGGACCCTAATGAAGAGTCCAGGATTCTCAAGAGGAAACAATACCCATTCATTAAGATGGTTTGATATATCTGAATTTAGTGGAATATGCCCTCAATTGCAACATCTGAGGTTCAGAAGCAGAGGCAGGTTGATGTCTGTGAGTTTGATGCCCAATTGGTTTGCATAGGCAGTTAGTTTAAGGCCAGGCAGGGCTAAAAGCAAGACACTATTTCAAAACAAAGGGAAGAAAAAAGTTTGAGGTAGAAGAATAAAATTTCCCAAGTCTAAATTGAAGGGAAGACCTGACCAAAAAAAGATTGCTTTGTAAGGCAGATGATATTTATGCTGCCTAGCTACATAATTATACACATGAAGAATATAGCATCCAGTGACTGATCTTCTACACATAAAATACATACACTTTTGAGTTACGGCTCTTGTCTATGAATAGCCTGTATAGCCTGTGACATTGCCCTATGTCTCTTTGACAAAGGTCAGAGACATACTATTGGAATGGGAATCAGACTGTTTTTCAGAAACTGAACCATTAATTCAGGAACCAGAAACATATTACTGAGCATGAGTTAATGGCACCTTTTCTGGTCCTGCATGTATTTAACCCCTCTGGAAAGAATAGGGCAAAGAAGGAGGGAAAGAAATTAAATCCTATGAACTATTCTGAAAACCAAGCCATGATGCATGTCCTCTTTTGAGAGGTCAGAAATCACCCTGGAAGTGGAAGTGACGAAAAAATAATAACTATCTTCAAAAACAGATGTTTCTTGACCTCCAGTGAGGTTCTGTCTTGATTATGCTATTTTAAATAAAAAATGTTGCAAATCAGAAAATGATTTAATGCATTGGACCCAGAAATTACAGCTGAGCAATATAACTTAGCATAGAGCAATATATCTTAGCATAGAGCTGTGGCTGTTGCCTCTAGTAGAACAGGGCTAACTGAGTACTGCAGCTCTCTGTTGCTATCCAGCATTATGGGATGAATCGTTACATGACATTAGTCAGTGAAAGACCTAAATCTTAAGTACACTTTACTCTATGCACAATGCTTTTGCATTATTGTAAAGGTAAAATATTATAAGCTGAACTGTCCTGATAAGGGTCTATCTGCATGTGAACGACAGCCATGTGAGGAAAAGGTAAGTGCCCACTGTGTTCCAAGCACTGTGCTGCCTAGTATATGGTATGATTTAAATGCACTCATAAAGGGGACTACAGCTATGTCTTCAAAGACTTAAGTGCTGTGTATCACTCTGGTTACTTTAGCATGTATCAAGAAAGCACAAGTCATATTTCCCCTCTGGGTCCTCTGTTCGGCATCTCACAGATCAGAGGAGATGGAACTGCCCAGGCAATCAGGAATATCTAGTCACATTAACTAAAGCAAACCACTGCCAGTGTAGAACCTCTATATTATATCCAATTTGGGGGGAAAGGTCTATGTTAGATATAATCATTGAGGAGATCTTGGATATCTTGCTTGCCTTTCTAGGCCTCATTTTTTATAATAGCTATGAATATCAGGCCTCCTTCAACATATGAAAACTATGTTTGCTTCATTTCACTGCAATTGAAGATTCAGTACTGAGGAGTTTATCTGCATAGGATAGAGATGGTAGGCAGGCTTTCACTTAATGGTTCCATGGAGAGAACAATGGAAGTGTTCTTCCTGAAGACCCACAGGGGTCGGAGAGATTATAGCCATCCAAGGAGAACTTCCTCTCTTTTCACAGAAAGCAACACAAAGACACATAGAGATGAGTGGAATGTCAATCTGCAGAGTCAACTGTCAACATTTTCTGTAACCACTGTCTGGAATCGGACTTCATATCCTTTGTAACATGGGTAATGAGCAGGCATGGGGCTAAGAGAAAAGGAGATAAATAAGACTCCCCACCAAACAGGTGATTCATGAAACAGTCATTGCCTCAGCCACTTCCCTTTATAAACTCAGCATCAGAGGTACCAAAGTGGTGGCATGAGAGTGACTTTCTGTGCCAGATGGAGCAAGATAAAAGATGAGCAGACACACAGGGCCTGGTCTAAAAGCTGGCAAGACCTGTTTTGTTTAAAGCAAACTACCTACAGTGGTGATCATTTAGTTTCCTTAGATGAGAGCCACTGGGCCATGGCAGACCCCAGCAGTATCACTGGAGTAGGTCACTTTTATCCCTAGCAGAAAGGTCTGTTCTCAGCAGGCCTTTACATGGAGGCTTCATGCTTAATTCATTTGTTCTTTAGGGATAGTCTGAAAAGGAACAGCTTCAAAAGTTTTAGGGACCTTTGTCTAAGCAGACTTATATCTTAGGCTACACAAGAAATGAGAAGAACACAGACAAATTTAACAAAGTGGAGTTAAAACAGTTTTGGGATTAGAACGACTATTACATGACACCAAAGTGTTCAGCTAAGATTTGGAGTTTTTTTTTTTTTATTTTTATTGAGCTCTACATTTTTCTCTGTTACCCTCCCTGCCTCTCCCCTCCCCTCTTCAACTCTCCCCCAAGGTCCTCAAGCACCCAATTTACTCTTGTCTTTTTCTACTTCTCTCTTAGTGTCTGCACTGTTGTCTACATTCTCTGGGATTGTGGTATGTAGGCTGGTTTTTCTTGCTTTATGTTTAAAAACCACCTATGACTTTTTTTTTTGTCTGTGAGGTCAATGCCCAGCAAGTGGCCCTGAGCCAGTACCGGAGTGGTGTGTGTGCCTGGCTGGCCAGACGCCATGGGAAGGGAGTACAGGGGCCCTCCAATCCCCTAGACTTTCTGGCCATTCAGCAGGGCTTCTCCCTTGCTGCTGGCTTTCTCTGCAGATCCCACCCCAGCATGCCCCCAAGCACCCCTTTCCATCAGAAGGGTCATAGGATCCCCCAACTCAGCCTGCTTCGGGGCTGAGGCTCTGGGGACACAGTGGTGAGTGCAAGGCTGCAGGGGTTTCTTTGTTCCATGGAGCCAGCATCTACCAACACTACCCATTTGTCTGTGAGGTCCTTGGCCAGCAAGTGGCCCTAATCCAGTACCAGTAGATCCAACCGGAGGGGGTCCTTAGATCCACCACCACAGCCTACATCAGGGAGGAGGGGATCTGAGAACCAGCTCCAGTGCTGAGGGGACCTAAGAGAGGGCAGAACAAGAAAAATCCCCAAGTACACAATTAGCCACAGCAAAAATCGGACCAAGCCGCCAAGACTCTTCTGACGGCATTTGAGGGAAGAGATGGGCAGGCGCCAATCCAAGAATTCCTCCAACAATCTGAAAAGCAACATGACAACACCAGAATCCAGCAAATATGCAACAGGAAGACTTGAACAACCTAATCCAGAAGAAGTAGAAGAAATCGACTTTAAACGTAACATTATGAAAGTGATAGAGACCATTAAAGAGATGTGAAAAACTCCTTTAAAGAAATGGATGAGAAGATTAACAAAAAGTTAGAAGAAATGAATAAATCCCTCAAAGATACCCTAGAAAACCAAGAAAAAGGAATGAAACAGGTAATGGAAACAGTTCAAGACTTGAATATTGAAATGGAGACAATGAAGAAAACACAAACTGAGGGAAGGATGGATATGGAAAATCTGGGTAAACGAAGACCTGGATATTAATCCACAAACCTATGAACACCTCATTTTGACAAAGAAGCTAAAAGTATACAATGGAAGAAAGAAAGCATCTTTAACAAATGGTGCTGGCATAACTGGATGTCAACCTGTAGGAGAATGAAAATAGATCGTTATCTATCACCATGCACAAAACGCAAGTCCAAATGGATTAAAGACCTCAATATAAATCCGACCACAATGAACCTGATAGAAGAGAAAGTGGGAAGTAGCCTGCAATACATGGGCACAGGAGACCACTTCCTATGTATAACCCCAGTGGCACAGACAATAAGAGCAACAATGAATAAATGGGACCTCCTGAAACTGAGAAGCTTCTGTAAAGCAAAAGACACAGTCATTAAGACAAAAAGGCATCCCACTGAATGGGAGATCTTCACCTACCCCACATCAGACAAATGTCTGATCTCCAAAGTATATAAAGAACTCAAGAAACTAGACATTAAAATTCGAAATAACCAAATTAAAAAATGGGGTAATGATCTGAACAGGGAATTTTCAACAGAAGAAGTTCAAATGGCCAAAAGATACTTAGGGTCATGTTCAACTTCCTTAGCAATCAGGAAAATGCAAATCAAAACAACTTTGAGATACTATCTTACACCTGTCAGAATGGCTAAAATCAAAAACACCAATGATAGCCTATGCTGGAGAGGATGTGGAGCAAGGGGAACACTCATCCATTGCTGGTGGGAATGCAAACTTGTGCAACCTCTTTGGAAATCAGTGTGGCAGTGTCTCAGGAAATTGGAAATCAACCTACCTCAGGATCCAGCAATACCACTCTTGGGAATATACCCAAGAGATGCCCAATCATAATACAAAAGCATTTGTTCAACTATGTTCATAGCAGCATTATTTGTAACAGCCAGAACCTGGAAATAACCTAGATGCCCCTCAATGGAAGAATGGATAAAGAAAGTGTGGAATATATACACATTAGAGTACTACTCAGGGGTAAAAGACAATGACATCTTGAATTTTGCATACAAATGGATGGGAATAGAAAACACTATCCTTTGTGAGAAAATCCAAGCCCAAAAAGATGAATATGGCATGTACTCACTCATTAGTGGACTCTAGCTATAAACAAAGGACATTAAGCCTATAGTTCACAACCCTAGAGAAGCCAAATAGCAAGGTGAACCCAAAGAAAATCATATATAGATCCTTCTGGAAATTGGAAGCAAACAAGATCGCTGGGCAAACGTTGGGAGCACGAGGGTGGGGGTACGGGTGGGGGTGAGGTTGGTGGAAGGGGAGAGCGGGAAGGAGAAGGGAGAAGGGAAGGACTGGGAAGAGCTTGGGGGAGTGGGAGGTTGGAGATGGAGGAAGGGCGGATATAGGAGCAGGAAAGAAGATATCTACATTAAGGGAGCCATTTTAGGGTGGGCAAGAGACTTGCTCTAGAGGGGATCCCTGGGGATGTCCCCAGCTAGGTCGTTGGGCAGCAGAGGAGAGGGTGCCTGAACTGGCCTTGTCCCATAGTCACACTGATGAATATCTTGAATATCACCATAGAAATTTTGTCCGATGGATGAACACAGAGACAGAGTCCCACATCCACATCAGAGCAATGGTCTGAGTTCCCAAGGTCCAGTTGAAGAGCAGACGGAGGGAGAAGATGAGCAAGGAATTTAGTATCGCGAGGGGTTGGTCCACCAATGAGACAGTGTGCCTGATCTAATGGGAGCTCACCAAATCCAGCTGGACCGGGACTGAAAGAGAATGTGATCAAACTGGACTCTCTGATACCTGACATTGACCTCTAATCTCCACATGGCTGTTCTGGTCATAGGTGCACATGCATGCGCATTCTCTCTCTCTCTCTCTCTCTCTCTCTCTCTCTCTCTCTCTCTCTCTCTCTCTCTCCTGCATACAAGCCACCACACACAATAAAGAAATGTGTGTGGTCAGAAATGTGTCTACCAATTGGGGTGGACTGAGAAGCCATCGATAATGGCACTGGGACCTGTCTCTTCCACATATATTGGCTTTTTGGGTCCCTAGTCTATTTGGATGCATACCTTCCTAGGCTGGGATGGAGGGGGGAGGGCCTTGGACTTTCCACAGGGCAGGGTACCCTGCCCTCTCTTAAGGATGGAGGTGGAGGGAGGAGGGTTAGTGGGGGAGCGGGAGGGGAATGGGAGATGGGGAGGAAGTGTAAATTTTTGAATGGAAAAAGAAAAAAAAACACCTATGAGTGAGTCCATGTGATAATTGTCTTTCTGTGTCTGGGTTATCTCACTCAAAATGATGTTTTCTAGCACCATCCATTTTCCTGCAAAATTCAAGATGTCATTCTTTTTTTCTGCTGTGTAGAACTCCATTGTGTAACTGTACCACATTTTCCTTATCCATTCTTCGGTCGAGGGGCATTTAGGTTGTTTCCAGGTTCTGGCTATGACAAACAATGCTGCTATGAACATAGTTGAACACATGTCCTTGTGGCACGATTGAGCATCCTTTGGATATATACCCCAAAAATGGCATTACTGGGTCTTGAGGAAGGTTGTTTCCTAATTTTCTGAGAAATCGCCACACTGACATCCAAAGGGACTGTACTAGCTTATATTCCCATCAGCAATGCAGAAGTGTTCCCTTTACCCTACAACCTCTCCAGTATAAGTTGTCATCAGTGTTTATCCACATAATGGGGATACTAGAACTGAGCCTGTAGAATTGTGGAAGCAGAGGAGAAGCAGGAAGAACACTAGAAACAACACACTCACTCTAAAGGGAATAGACCTTAGATGCAGTTCATGAGCCCAGGGACCCCAAATGAGAGCAATTCAAGTGCACTGAGCAAGGGTACCCTCATTTTCTAATGGCTACAGACTTTCCTTCAGATTAAAACTCCATCTGTGTCTAGTAAATTATGCAACTTCCTATTTCATATTATCTCATTCAAAAGGGAAAAGTCAAATATCAGCTTTTGCATTTATTAGTTGCCTGATCTTAGGCAAATAATCTTCAGGGTGGGGTTGTAGGTTTATGAATTATATGTGAGATGGAAGTAATCAAACTTCACTCTCAAGCCCAGAGGGCTGTCATGAGAAGTGACAGTGTGCAGTCATCTACAAAGCTCTGTATCAAAATAAATCCCATTCTCCAGAGGCTCAGAGCTATAAGCTTTGAGCATAACTCAGGGCACAGAAAGAACAGTCCTGGTAGCCTATTGAAACAGGAATCTGGAGACCAGAAGTAAATGGAGCATGCAAATAACAAGAAGAGAGAAAAGCATTCTAAGGCCTCAGAGATGGGTAAACCTGAGGCTCCTATTTGCAAATCCACACAAATTGATCATTATGGAAAGAATTATACCAGTCCATGCTGGGTTTCCTACAGTTTGGTTTTAATCATGTACCCATCCCTCATAAATTTCCTATTCCCTCATACTCCATCTTCCACACTAACAGACATACTAAGGGGCCCACAGGAGTGTTTCTGGGAAATGCTATTTCCAAGAGCTGTACAAAGTAATTTCTTAGAGTCAGCCATAAAAGGAGATGGTTACTTGTGTCTACAGATGTGCCATATGACATACTTGTTGAACAAAACTACAAAACACATCTCACATCTGCTTCACTCCTTTTCTTCCTCCTTCCCAGATATCATCTAAAGTGTGACATATGAATGTGCTTTGTTCCTGGTACTTGTCATAGAAAAATAATCATCCTGGTTTCATAATGAGTTTGAAACTAGCATGGGCTTACATGATATGTTAGAGGCCAATGCTGACTATATAATGAGACACTGTCTGAAAAAGAAAAGTGGAATAGTCAAAAGAGAGAAATTGCCAGGTGGTAGGGGCACACGCCTTTAATCCCAGCATGCAGGAGGCAGAGGCAGGCAGATCTCTGTGAGTTCAAGGCCAGCCTGGTCTACAAGAGCTAGTTCCAGGACAGGCTCCAAAGCTACAGAGAAACCCTGTCTCAACAAACAATTAAAAAAAGAAAGGAGGAAGGAAGGGAGAAAAGGAGGGAGGGAGAGAGGAAGAGAGGGAGGAAGAGAAGGAAAGAGAGAAAGAGAGAGAGAGAGAGAGAGAGAGAGAGAGAGAGAAAGAGAGAGAGAGAGGAGAGAGATAAATGCTTATTTACCAGTCCCAGGGATACTATTGAAATATGGGCTGGTGGATAGGCTGGTGCACACAGAATCACTATTACAAAGTCACAGGCAGGCAGACATCTGACTGCCCACACAGACCCCAAATCATACTGTTTTGTGTATGTAGTGACCTAGTGACCCTCTTTTGAGATCAAAGATAAATATTGCCTTTTTGTTCTAAATAATCCAGTGTTAGAGCTGTACATGGTGACCCAGGCCCATAATCGCAGTTCCTAGGAGGCAGGGGCAAGATAATCAGAGGTTCCAGACTAGCCTGAGAAACTTAGTGAGGTACTCTGAAAAGAAAATGTAAAATGAAGGAGAGGGAATATAGTTCCGTAGTACAGTGCATGCCTAGCATTTGGGAGGGCCCTAGGTTAAATCCCCAGAACTAAAAACAAAATTAACAAAAGAGCTCTGAATGTACTATGTATCAGTTATATAGCAAATATTTTCTTAACCAGGTACCCAATTAGGCACAACAGGGACAAAATCCAGGGAACAAACAGATATTAAATGATTCTTAGCTACATTTCAAATATTGTGATAAGACACCATGACCAATAGTTTATTTGAAGTTTACAGTTTCAGGGTGTCAACATTCCTTGAGATCATGTCAGGGAAGAGGGCCACAGACAGGTATTCATGGCATTGGAGCAGTAACTGAGAGCTCAAATCTTAAGAAACAACTACAAGGTATAGGGAGTTAAAGCTGCAGGCATTTGAAACTTCAGAGTGTGAGACCCTGACTTTGCAAACTCTATTAGGGGATTCATTTTAAGCCATATAGTGAATGGGGGGGGGAAGATCTCAGCTCCAGAAATGTTCTGCAATTTGTACGAATTTGAACGAATATCCTGAAAATTGACAATTAAGGAGCTAAGGAGCAGGCTCATAAAATTTAATGAGGTCCAGGTATTCCCAGGAGGCATCCTGCCCTTGATACCTTGTCAGTTATTAATGGCTCTTTGTTAGGGTTTTTGTGCCCAAAAACTGACCAATGGTTTCAAAAACTACCTTACCCTATGCCCTCCTTACCCAGTCCCAAGATGACGGACATGAACTCCCCTGATTATGGAGTCTCCCCTTCCCCAGGCTCGGCAATGCACTTCCCTCATCTACTGGGTCGCTGTGCTGCAGGTATTGTTCAAACTAGAATTTATATATTAGAAACACTCGTGTTTTACATCAGAATCCCATTCCATGGATTTTCTTTTCTGGGATCAGTAACTTGGGCACAACAAAAGCATTCTTCAGTGACACATCTCCTCCAACAAGGACATACAGCCAAATTCACTACAAACAGTTCCACCAACTGTTGGCCAAATATTCAGACATATGAGTCTATGGGAATCATTCTCAAACTATCACAAGCAACTTATCAGAGGATGGCATGAAAATATGGTCTGTGGCAAGTTTCATGGAAAAACATATGTAATCCAACAAATGCACAGAACAAAGAATCTCCAAAGTAAGGATGAAGTAGGCAGTTTCCCCCAATAGCATAGCCTCAGCTAAAGAACAGGAAATTGTCGGGAACCAGCTTTGACAAGTATACTACTTACAAAGGGACATGGACATTAGAAAAAAATAAGTAAAAAGTATAAAGATGCAAGTAAAAATAATGAAAAGAGAAACCATAAGATAGTACTGGAAGGGAGTTTCAGGGAATACTGAAATTCACCTGTGTTTAATTTTCCATATACTTTTATACCCCATACAACAGGGGGAAGAAGACCAAAGACTGCTTTAACATAATACAAAGGACAACTGAACAGTTACTTGTTTCAATACATTGAGCCATCAAGCCATTAATCTATGAGAAAACCATTTTGTTCTTTAGGCAGTGAACCCACACTAGACCAAGTATCCTGAAGGCAGTCACTCCCTAGGTCAAACTCAGTTCAAAAGAAGGAGCATAAGTATGCTTGAATTTCCTGACTTTTGGCCATCTTAACGTCAAAGGGACCAAGCAACCACACTGTAGGTCAGGATGTGTGGCCCTAGTTGTTGTCAGCAATTTTGAGCAAGCTTAAACTCTCTGACCTTCAGACAAGGTAGAAATGGGCTCATTTTAAGGCCTCTACAAATTCCTCCCTTTTTATTAATTTTAATAAAGCCTGAGCTTCTGCTAAAGACAGATGATCACGTCTACCTTAGGTAAACATTTTTTGTTGCTGTTGTTTCTTAGATTTTCCCATCTTTCGTACATATATTCTAACCATATATGCCCATGTCTTAGGCGCCTGGGTGGAAAAGAATCATACCCATCTCTGACTCTTCTCTAGTCACTCTGCAACTTTGAGGCAACTTTTTGTCAAAAGACTTTACCAACAACAAAATAATCACATGCAAGCAGATAATGCTTTGCAATATACATGTTCCTATGGCTACAGTATCTCCTAATTAAAGACTGGAAGATCATCAGGGGTGGGAATACCCTCTTTAATTTGTCTAGGGTGCTTTTTTTTAACAGTTTTTAGCTGTATCAAAATCTAAATTTGTCAAATCAAAGAACTCATTTGTAATATCAAATGGGATTAAAGGTGGTGGTGGCACATGCCTTTAATCCCAGCACTTGGGAGGCAGAGGTAGACAGATCTCAGTGAGTTTGAGGCCAGCTTGGTCTTCAAAGCGAATTCTACAACAGCCAGGGCTACATAGAGAAGTCCTGTCTCAAAAAACCAAAATGAAAAAAAAAAAAAAAAGAGTAAGAGTGGGCCGCAGATGATTATCAAAAGAGGACGGGAGTACTATGCATGGGCTTGCTTTTTCAGAAAACTGATCCTTGCTATTGTGCAAGAACAGACCTAGGAGAGGAAATGTGAGCAGAATAGAAGGCAAGAGATGCCAGTGTGTTGGGAAAGATTGTGAAGCTTGGTTGAGAATACTGGCTAGGAATACAGGACTCAGCTAGGATGTGGGATAACACACAGGGAGAGGAAGGACAAAGGAATAATGAGCAGCTATGCAGATGACAGTGTCATGAGCCAGGAGAGGGGCAGATACGAGTTAGCAGGAATGATCAAATTAATAAATTCCTTTGTGACCACTAGTGACATGGAAACAGTACATTCTATATAATGTATCCTTATTCATATTCTGCAAATTTCTGGGGATAGAAATCCTCAGATACAGGAGTGAGATGGTACATAGAGATATAGAGATGTCAGGAATCTTCTCTGGAGGACAAGATTCTAGAAGATAGTACACATTTTAATATGCCAGATCAAATGTTTTTTAATTATTATACTTTTTAAATAATTAAAGCTTTAACTCAGTTAATAACCATACTAGTATGTTTTCTATTGCTATGATAAAGACCAAGACCAAAGGTAACATAGGAGAAAAGAGTTCATTTGATGATATATTCTGATCATAATCCACCACTGAAGAAAAACATGAAAGAAACTTAAGGCAGAAACTAAACTAGAGGCCATGGAGAAACAGTGCTTCTTGGCTTGCTTTCCATGACTTGCTTACTCTATGTTCTTATACAACCCAGGACCACCTATGTAGAGAGGAAACCACCCCAGTGTACTGGGCCCTCCTACATCAACTCTTAATCAAGAATATGTCCTACAGACCAATCAACAGGCGTATTTTCCCAGTTGAGGTTCCCTTTCTCAAATACCCATAACTTGTGTCAAGTTGACAAAAAAGTAACCATAACAAAATTAGTATGTAAAATAATAGTTTATCTGGATCACCAAGACTAGAACCACAGACTCCCTTTATTCTCTCCTCTCTTCTAAGGCTCAGGGACTCAGGTAGCCCTAAGCTACATGGTGACCCTGCCTCTTTAACATTCCAATCATCTATCACCATGATGGATCACATCCCAAGCTATGTTAGCAACAGGATCTACAATAACTTAGGAACCACATGACCTTGGGATTCAAAATGGAGTGGGATACTTCAAGTTTTAAAATATTCTCTAAAAACAATAACAAGGTGTCGCTATATTGCCTGCTGGTCTCTTACTCCTAGGTTGTAACAATCCCACCTCTTCATTCTTCCTAGTGTGGTTCCAGCTACTATGCCTCAAAACACCAATCATTTTTAAGAAACTGATATGCTACAGATACTATATCCTCCTTCAGTGGCTGGCATTATCTAAGCCTATTTGACAAGTAAGTTAGTCACGGCTCAGACCCAATCGTGTAGTTTTTCTGTGGAAAACAAGTATTGAAATTAAAACTTAGAAATTGCTGTCCCATTTTTTATTATAATTTTTGAGATAGACTTTCACTAAATCATTCAGATTGGCTTGGAGATAATTATTCGTCTGTCTCAGCCTCCTCATTTTCTGGGACCACAGGCCCATGACACCCATGACTTCTTTTATGTTTTAAACAAACCATGGGTAGCTTCATGACTGGGACAGGGCAGGGAAAAATAGAGTTATAAGTGTGGAGGCAGAGGCAGTTCTCTTTTTATTCCTCCTTGGTGCTTGCACTAGACCCTGGGAGACAGTGATTTGCTAAATCTTGTTTTTGCCTTTATAAGAGTATTAATCAATTTTACCTCACAATAGATTGGAATGGCACACAAATTACGAGAATCCCCAAATGCAAAATTCTGAACATCTCGATCAACCTCAGAGCCTAAAATATGTGAAAATCAGAAATTCTAGCCTGCATCAACATGATCAATCTATTTAAAATGTTATTACTCTGAAATAAAATTATAATGGCTTTGTGGCTCTGAAAAGAATCTATTTGCCAGAATCAGTCCCATACCTAGGTATCTGGTCCTTCCCAAGGTGCTTAGAACAGAAAGTCAGTGTTTTCCTTCAAAGCTGCTAGTTCCTCTAACCATAGCAGTATGCTAAACTTCCTAGTATATGGGTCACCTACCATGCCCCACCTACTATACATCAGAAAAATAAAAAAAGAAGGCATGTTCTTATCTTCTTACTTCATTAAAGAGGTACTACTAGACTCCAATGGCAGGCTCATCATTTTAACACTGTGACACAATATGGTCATTTGCATATTACTTGCTCAAGATATATGCAAGTGTTTTACAAATAAATAAGAAAATTAAAAAAATAGAAACAAATACAACTTACCATGTTCTAAGTAAATTTATATTTTGTGTCATGATGCATTCATTTGGGTGCATGAGGGCTAAGAAACAGAGACTAGACAAAATGCTGAGAGACAAATGGATAGCAAGTTTCTTGCTCTTTCTTAGAAAAGAGGGAAAAAAAAGCAGTGCCACTGAGCATAAAAGGGTGGGTGAGATTGTGGCAAGATATTAGGGGAGAAAGTTTGATAGAGGAAACAGAATAAGCAAAGGAGTGCAACATTGGAGAGAAGCTACATATTAGGTATCTTCTAATACTTAAGGTTAAGTGTTAGGGAGTTTATTGCAATGAGTAGATGCTGCGGGAGCTCCTTCGGCTCCTTCAGCCAATAGCCTTTAAGGTACCAGCCCACTGGGGTGTGATCTCTTATACTTTGAAAAGCAGTGGGAACGCAGCGATATCTCTCTTGCTTCTGGCTCCCTTTCCGGCGACTAGACTCTCTGCTTCCTGTTTGCGACAAGAGGACTGTTATTTGGGACGGTGATCTGTAAATTTTTCACTTCAAATAAATAACCCTTTTTTTATTATCCCTAATTCTCAACTGGTGTGGGATTGTTTTGCGGCTTCAAGTAGAGATAGATAAGAAGTAGATTTGGGAGCCCTAATCAGTCAGTGGTCTTTAGACCACAATCCCAAATATCATACAAGCAAGGTGGCACTATAGAAGAACTTGAAGCAAAGGAATCAGATGTCCACATGAATTTTATTAGTTGAAAAGTTCCTAATACAGTATTTATTCAGCAATTCTTCTTGAGGCATCAGCATATATTCTTTCATCAGAAACTCCTACCCCAAAACTTAGGATTATAACTTTTCTGTCCCTAAAGAACCAGGCCACCATGGGCAGGTGGTTGATGTGTGTCTTGTGATCAGTAGGTAACAGTACATAGAGTTAAGGCAAGATCTTCCACTTTAAGGTCAATGTTCACCTCAGTGAATAATGGAATGATTATCTACCATTGTACCATGAACCATATTCAGATAGATCCTGAGGTGCGTGAACTTCAAAATGTTCACCTCAGTAAACAACAGAGTGATTATCTACTATGGTACGACAGATCATGTTTAGATACAAACGGAGGTCAGTGAACTTCAGCTTCTATGGAGTTCCTTGGTATCTAGAATTGCCCAGACCAAAGTAGATTATGTGTTAGCAGGCCAGTTTTGCTAATACATTGCTTAATGATAAATTCAGATAAGAACAGTTACAACCTGACCATGTCCTACTAGGAGGTGAGGTCCCTGTTCTTATTATAGTCCAATTAATTATGCACAACCAAGGTTCCCAGTTGCAGCAGATAAGAAAAACTCTTCTCCCTTTCTCCCTTCTTCCTTTCCATACCTTGAGCTCATCAGCATTATAAAAGTCCACACGCACTGCAGGTACCATCCAGGTTTGGAAGAGTGTAGCCAGGATCTGCTCCGCAATAGAATCAGCAATGAGGTGGAAATGCAGAGGGTTCCGCCTGTGGAGTAAAAAGGAGAATTCCAAAAAAGCATTAAGGGATTTGAATCTTGTTGCAAAATCACCCCTTTCCAGGCTGATGGTGTGGGAAATTTGGAAATAAATCAGGCATGTAGCTCCATAGTGCTTTTTGATGAGGATTTTAGAGATGCAAGAGAAAGAGGACATCTCCCTCAACCTCTGCATTTCAGAGTGTAAACAACCAAGCACCACAGAAGGCAAGACCCAATTCTCACATCTGTTATGAGGAAATATGGATTCTAAGAATCTAGAGAAGGACATATTTAATAATTGCATCAATCATTGCATCTGCCAACTTACATATCAGCATTAATGCAGAAATACAATGACAGCAGGCCATGTCTTAAACAGGTGTGGACAGCTGTCAACATACTTCCCCAGTAACTCAAAGACAATTGTGTTTTCTAAATAAGGCTATGTTTGCTTGCCAAAGTCATCTGGAGCTTCACTGAGAACACCAGCATGCCTCTTTTGTAGTGGGTCCAAGCCTTGTGGTCATTCAACTATCTACAATGACCAGCCCTTACAGGACAGCTCATGATAGTATGACACAAAGGCAAAGATTCTGGAGGCTTCAGTGGCTTGAATATAAAATGTCCCCACAATGACCTATGAATTCTTGGGCCCCAACTGCTGGCACTGTTTTGGTAGGTAATGGGACATTTAGGGGGTAGCATTTTGCTGAAGTAAGTGACTAAGAGTCAATATGAGTTTTTATAACTTAAACTCACTGTTATGAGCAAAACATGAAAAGCTGTTCATGTTTTGCTTGCTGACTGCAGGGATGAACAGCTAGCTGGCTTTGTGCTCCTGCCTTCCTTCCCCTTCATGATGAAAGGCATCCCCTAGGATATTTTTTGGTAACTTCAAGCCATAGTAAACTATTCGTTTCTTAGGTAGATTTTGTTAGGGTATTTTCTTATAGCAATGAGATGAGTAAAAAGTGCCAGAAACCAGTATCAAGAGAAGAGTTGGTTGTAATGTATGCTTTTGAACATAATACAGAATAAATCCTTCCTTCCTTAAACTGATCTATCCCAAGTCTTTTGTTGTAATATGAAAAGTAATCAATACAAGGAAAAGTGGAAATGAGTCCTAAATCTTCCTACAGCATTTCCTTCTTGAGTCTAATAAATGGTGAACCAGCCTGTCTCTATCTTAGGCTTAAAAGCCATCCTATAATAAAAACAAAATAGGTTCATTCCTATTTATAATTAAACCTCTATTTCTCAAGGATTGGGCTATGACCCACCAGCAACCTTAACTACAAATGATTCTATACAGCCTATTCCAGGAAACATCACCCATGCCTCTACATGAACTGGTCATATGTAATATGAAGCAAATAAAATAGAGATCAGAAGGACAAGGACTTGGCTGATAATGGCTATCACTCTTACACCCAACCTTCACTGACATCTCACAAATATTTTATTTCTTTCTTCATGACTATTGCTTCCTCCATCATATATTTTACTCTATAAATCCTGTTCTCTCTAAAACGATCCCATAATTCTCTGTCCACTGTGTGATATTTTAATATCTACCCTTCCACGTTGAGCTAACAAGAATTTTTTTTATTTTTATTTTTTATTACTTTATAAATAATACCAATCAAAACTTCCACTTCCTCCCCTCCTCCCACTTTCTTCCCCCTCCCCTACACACCCTTCCTCTCTTCCCCTCCACTCCTGAGAGAGGGCAAGATACCCAGCCCTGCGGGAAGTCCAAGGCTCTCCCCACCCCTACATCCAGGCTTAGGAAGGTATGCATCCAAATAGAATAGGATTACAAAAAGCCAGTACATGCATTAGAGACAAATCCCGGTGCCATTATCATTGGCTTCTCAGTCTGCCTCAGTTGTCAGCCACATTCAGAGGGTCCAGTTTGATCCCATGCTTGTTAAGGCCCAATCTAGCTGGAGTTGGTGAGCTCCCATTAGCTCAGGCACACTGTCTCAGTGGGTGGACCAACCCCTCGTGGTCCTGACTTCCTTGCTCATATTCTCCCTCCTTCTTCTCTTCAACTGGACCTTGGGAGTTCAGTCCAGTGCTTCAGATGTGGGTCTCGCTAACAGGGATTTTGAAGATTTCACCTTGTCCTCCACTTCATTCTCATGTCTTTGAAGTCCTTCCTCCTCCTCCTCTAGATATTTTCTGTTCCATATCCACTTGTGACCCTCTCCTGTTCTTTCTATAAAATAAGCTCCAGAGTCATAAACTCCGGGCAGCCCTCTTCAGCCATCATACTCATAGCAGTCCCACCTCTTCTCATTATGCTCCAGCCCAGGTCCCTACTTAGTTTCAACCTCACACTAGTCAGCAGTGCAGATGAAGTTCTCCCTCTGGAATAATGTGAGTTGTCTGTGGCAAAGTTCTTAGATTTCATAAGTAACTGTCTTTATTTACTTTCACTGGCATAATGTGACTTGCAAAGTACATGGCCTACTGCAGTTCAAGAAATGCAGCATGCACTTCTGCAAGCTTGTGATCCTGCTGGCACTTCTTCCTAGACCATCAACAATCTGGTGGAATCACTACCTTCTGACCTCTGCTCCAAAGTTAGCTACTCATAAATATAGGAAACCCTATACCATACTGAATTAAGACTGGATTTTGAAAACTCCATTTAGTTAATAACCTCCAGAGTTGTGTAACTACTTTATGAAACTAGACTTGAATTGCTCTGTTTAGGCAGTGAAAGGGTGGGCATCATGGTAGATCATGTGCTAATCATACAACACATTCAAGCATTTATAAGAAATATTAAAAATACTTGAAACTTGCACTTAAGACAAGGAATTAGAATCATTTTAACTATCACAACTTATAAGAATTTGTTTTTTCAAATAATTTAACACCCCCACCAAAACAAACAACAACAAAAACAAACAAACAAACAAACAAACAAAAAACAAGCACAATGTTTGCTCACACCAATGCCCAGGTTTATATTCTAGGAATTTCATGGCCTGGAACAGTGACCATTTTCCCCTTGAAGCAATGACTCCTTTACCCTTCCTCCTTCATTTTCTATGTAGCAATTCTTTAAGATTGGACAGGTGAATAAGACTGTAAGGTATGACGCCAGCCAATGGGGAAAAAAAGAGTTAACACTTTAATTAAAATAAATAGGAAGTGTACCTCTTATTGATGTTTTTGCTCTTTGGAGCACTCTCTGGATACTTCAACTGGAGTGGTATTTTCTTTTGTTCTGACTCCAAACTTATTTCTTACACAAGAAAGAGTAGCTCTGCTTCTATGGACAGAACTTGTATAGGATATGTGAAATCCTTACGGACTCAGGCCTTCATGTGTTAAAAATGTCCAGCCTCAATAAAGACTACTTCAATCTTCATCTAGTTCCTACAGTACATCCATGGGTCAAGGTAGCAGGAAGGTTTTGGTCCCCTACATCTCAGGATTTATTTCTTACTTTTCCTTAATAAACCTTCATTTGTTCTGCTCAGCCTTGTCCTTGCTTCTTATATTTCATTGTTCTTCTTAGGCATGAGACAATAAACTCGAACAACATTGGCTCAAGGTAACTTTGCTGACCACTGACTAATCTTCAGACATCTTAGCTCACCAGGGTAAACACTCTAACAGTGAAGAAAAACTATGCTGTTCTTAAAAATGACACATCACTTAGATTAGGCAACTAAAGCGGGGAGAGAGAGAAAGAGAGAGGCGAGGGAGGAGGGAAAGAGAAAGGGAGGGGATGAACTTTACTTCACTGCATTATCTGTTCCTGCTCACCATAACATGTAAGGTACAGCAGGATGGCTACGTGCAGATACAGAGGAAGATTCTGTCAAGAGTTTAATGACTCTGGCACCCTCATCTCAGCACCTCAAAGAGAAGATCACATGTAATAACTGCTGAAGCCAAAATAAGAAAGGAAAATAAATAGAACTCTATGGTTGGAAGAACATCAATAAAGTGAAAAATATTACTCAGAGTAGGAAAGAAATATCTGCAAGTGAGTAATTGATAAGGGATTTTGTAGGGTGATAAAGATCTTCTACAACTCCAAGAAAGAAAAAAAAAAAAAGGACAAGCAAGCCAAGTAAAAATCCTGGAAAGCTTCTAAATAGCTGTTTCTCAAGACAGATTTACAAATTGTCAATAAGCATATGAAAAGAATCAATCTCATTAATCCCCAGGGAAATGTAAAACCACAAGAAGATGACTCTGCACACCCACTAATATGATTAAAATTAAAACATGACAATAACTTGGCTGGGGAGGACTCTGAGCCAATAATCATTACTGATAGAATTATCAAAAGATATAGTTTATTTGCGGGAGGAGTTGGAAAATTTCTCAAAAATAGAAAATAAAATGAAATTAGCACAGAAATACAATTTCTGAGGCACTCAAAATTTTCTCTACTAGTTACATACAAAAATGTGTGTAGGTATGTATATATGTATGTGCATAAATATTTATAAAACATATAAATGCATATGAAAATATAGTTGCCTTGCTCTAGAAAATAACTCTCCACTGATAAGCAAGCAAGCAGCCCTAATTAAACTCAGTGAGTTGAAGGGGTGGGGGAAGGTGATGAGTTTGGGTTTTGTTTTTGCTGCTGGTATTTTTTGTTTTGATTTTAAGCAATGGAGCTTTTCCAATTCTTGTTGAGCTGAATTGAGGGTGCTAGGGTAAAGAACAGACCCCACCTGTAGGTGGAAACATGCCCTTATCTCTTTCCTCAATATTTAATCCAGTTAAAGAAGTCTGGAACCTGGCTAGGGTAGCTGGCCCATGAGGGTGGGTTCACCTTAAGGTGATGCTATTTTCCTTCCCAGAATTCATGCCTTCAAGTGCAGTCCCTATGACCGGCTATAAGGTTCAATTTGACTGGGTCTACGTTCCTATCTGAATCCTGATTTCTTTTCCTTTTTTTTTTCCCCCTGTCATTTTCTTTCAGGGGCTGGCTAACTAGTGTTGGTGCAAGGTGTGCCGTTAAACTCTCTAACTAATGCTTTGGACTTTCTTGTGCTTTTTCTAAAGCTCCACTACTGCCACCTGGATTCCTGAAGTCACAGGAATTACCTCCTAGCCAGTTTATCTTAACCAGCTATCTACCTCAGGCAGCTGCAAGATTTACAGCTTACATGCCCTGGGGTTTTCCTTTAACCACTAATAAATTGTCTTCAAGTTTCCACTTTAGTTCAGGGTTTGTCCTTGGGTTTCCACTTATTCTGTCCTTAAATCCTCTTATAAATGAGCCTAAGAACACCAAGAGGTGCTGCAGAATATTGGTATACTGTGTGAAGATGTGTTGTAGTTAGGATAATAAAAAACTGAATGGCCCATAACTAGGCAAGAGAGATAGGCAGGACACAGGACACAGAAAGAGGAGATAATTGAGGCATACAGAAGTCATTGAGGCGTGGAACAAGTCAGACACATAAAATGAGAGAGAGGTAAAAGCCACATGGTAGAATGTAGATTAATAATAATATGGGTAAATTTAAGTTATAAGAGTCAGTAGGACAATCCCAACCTAATGGCCAAGCTTTCATAACTAATAAGTCTCTGTGTTGCCATATATGAACTGGCAGCCCAAAAGAAAAATCTGACTGTGAAAAGAGGACTCCAATTTTCCATGTATCACATGATGGCTTTGATGGGACTCCCTACGATTTCTAAGACACTTTTTCTCAACGTTTTGCTTTTCTAATCAGTAGAGAAAATGACCTGATGCCTGCAATACTAGTATAGAGTAAAAGAGCCACCCAAAGAAAACCTGAACCCAGAGCCAGTAAAAGAAACCAACCCTGGCCCTGAAGCCAGAGACAGTGAAAGTAAACCACCCTGACCGTGAAACCAGAGATGGTGAAAAAAAATCACCCTGACCATGAACCCAGAGCCAAACAAACACACTCCAGCCCTGGAACCAGAGTCAAAACTCCCCATGACCAACTGAACACAAAACCAATCAACAGGAAAAGCAGGCACTCCTGAGCAGAAAACCAACCAATCCCTCAGCACCTAATCTATCCAATCTGAGCTGGATCAAGGTCAAGGGGATCAAAATCTGAACAATTCCCTCCCTGAAAATCTTCTCCCTGCAAAAACTCTGCCCCTAAGAATATAAGCCCCTCTGCCTGTTTAGTTGGCAGCTGTCCTCCTCCACTTTGGCAGAGGCCACTTCTCTCCGGGATTCCTCTTTTCCAAATACATCTCTTGAAAGAGTTTTGGGTGAAGATGTTCTTTCACTGGCATACAGCAGAATCTCCCTTAGGGGAACAAAACAGAAGAAGCACCTGATACCTCTACTAGGAAACTCCCTTTGGAGAGAACAGAATTAACAACTTTTCTCTGGAACCAGAGCACATTGCTACATTTCTGCAGGGGTTTCCCCCTTAGCAGAGAACAAATTATAAATAAAATGAAAACAGGTCAATATCAAAAAGCTTATACACAATTACTTGTAGCAGAGTCACTCCTACTAGCCAACAGGTAAATATCAACATGGCTGTCAACTGATGATCAAGTCAGAATAATACAATCATACAAAAGGACATTAGTGCACAAGACAATGGAATGAA
The DNA here is from genome assembly GCA_004026605.1 of Ondatra zibethicus. Taxonomy (NCBI): domain Eukaryota; kingdom Metazoa; phylum Chordata; class Mammalia; order Rodentia; family Cricetidae; genus Ondatra; species Ondatra zibethicus. Next base: position 38,267 of record PVIU01002443.1, on the reverse strand, counting down.
GTATTAGCACATGCGCTGTGTGTGTGTGTGTGTGTGTGTGTGTGCGTGCGTGTGTGTGTGTGTAAAAGATCTGGTGCCCTCTTGAGGAAGAGACCTGGTCTGTCATTCTCATCAAATTAGACCATGAAACCCAATATGGACAAGTTCAACAGAACTGCCATATATGGGCTGCCCATGCATGTTTCAGCATTGCCAGGACATTAATTTCAAAGTTTCATGTTATAGAAGAATCATGAAATCTCATTTAAAGGGAAAGAAGCCAGCGAAGAAAGACTAAATATTAAATGATGTACACGGCAATAAAACGTCCAGGCTAGGGAAATCTACAGACAGAGAGGATATAAATGACTGGTGATCTGAGTGATTATATAGATATGGGGCATCTTTTGGGGGGTGTCAATGAAAAGGGCCTAATATTCAAGGATTATAATAGCTGAATAATGATAAATTCATTGGGAATACTGAATGTTTCTCTTTCAAAGTACAGTTACATTATAGGAATATTCTTATACAAATGGTTTGTTGTCTGAGAATGGAATGATAGTCCATTCTCCGAGTGTGTAAGTGGGTTAGCCTGCTTTGCTCAGCTGCTCTAGATCCTTCACTGCACTGTAAACCCTTGCCTGCATGGCACACAGATCACTAGGTGGGAGGGCTGTGACCAGAAGGTATATCCAGTTCTGGACGTTACAGAAGCAGCCTGATGATGCCCATGGCTAATGAATATCTATAACTCAAGAATAACTAATAAAGGAAATGGTTTTATCTTCTACACAGGTGGCTACTGAGTCTTCTTTTACCTCTGACTTTAATTCAGGAAGGTAAGGATTGACTTTAATGATGGGGTCTTGCAAATACCAATCTACAAGAGGCTGTAGCTTCTGTTTTCTCTTTTGTGTAAAGGGAATGTGACCATCATTTAGATAGATGTTAAGAACACATTTACAGCAAAGGAAAATTCACAAACTGAAGTTAATAAAAATTCATGAAGAATAATCAATATATGATATAAGGCTCTTTAGTTTTATGATGGCATCATATCTAAGCTAGATGGTTTCTGCTTTTTTTTTTTACACCAATCACTATAAATATGTTTGCAAAAGTACAGCCTTAGGCCCATGGGAAAAGACCTCTTCCTTGATAGATGGTTTGTTCCATATCCTAATACCCAGTAGCCTCATTTGTGTGAGAATGAGTATTCCCATGTAGGCAAGGAAATGCACCTTTCTCCAGAAGATCCTGCAGCCTACACTTTTAATGAGCAGCACTTCTGTTGCCTCTGTTTCCTAACTGTTCCTGTGTTCAAGATCAGGGTACAATAAATATAGCATTGCAGAAATTAAAGATGAGTAAACCATTGCTTTCCCTTCTGCCTCACTTTCTTATCTTGCAAGGAAAGTGCCAAAAATCCCACAAGGCAATCCAAGGATTGTTTTTATTAAAAATACAAAAGACCTCTGGTGCACAGATAATCTTTATTTATTAAGTTTACATCACAACATCAACTTTAGGCAAAGAAAAGAGCCAGTGACGGCACTGGCAGAGCTTTGTGAATAGTTGACACATAACTATTTCAGAGAACTCCGGCAGTAGGGGGATGGGGTCAGAGCATTCTTTAATTGGAGGAGGCAAAATGGCTTCAATAATATGGGAAGATTCACAGATAGCTTAATAAAGCACTTTACTAGATAAAGGATAAGAGAACTCTCTAAAAAAAGACCACTTGGAATAGCAAAAACATCATGGATTCTAGATACTGGCAGAGCCAAGACTAGAACTGATGGACTAACATCTACTCAATGGTGACAATAAATGAGCCACTTAACCTCTTTAAGCTTGAGTTTCTCTAGAGAGTTACAGGGATGGTAAAGTCTATTGAACAGGAACAGAATTCATATACAAGATATCACTTGAAGTTAACATCTGAGGAAAATAACTATTTTTCCTAGTTCCCCTACTGGCTCCTATATACTGTCCATACTGCCTTAAACTTTACTAGAAACATGGATGGCCAGGCTTTTAAATTCTTTGTGTATGCAAGTTTGGCACCTCACAAGTACAAATCTTATGGTGAGAAAGATAATGATGACATTACAACAATGATATCTACACCTCCAACAAAAATGATGATGAAAGTAAAATAATGGTAATGATATTAAAAGCAGGAAACTCCTTGCTACTTGTGGTGAGTAAAGATTCAGAAGCCAAAAGACTGACATTAAACTTGGCTCTGTCTATATCCTGGACATGTGATCTTGAGCAATGGCTTAACCATCTTGGTCCTCAGTTGTATTGTTTGTGAAAGTGTGGTCTGCAACAGTACCTTACTTCAGCAGGCACAGAACTGGGCACATCAGTATCCTGACAACATTTAGAACAGAATTTGGTGTAGGGAGATAATGACAGCAGTGTTTGTTTAATAGGTAAACAGCAGCATATCTCTATATGTTCTAAACAGGGCACTATGGTTGGGAAGGGATTGTCATTATTTGTGAGCTGGTAGTCCAAAGAAAAGTCCAACTACATGGTTACACAGATGGACATATATTTAGGAATATATATATATATATATATATATATATATATATATATATACTATATATATACATACACACACACGTAAACAATTCATTAAAAAAGAGGTCATCAATTTCAAAGAGAGGAAGGAGGAGTATATGGAAGGGATTATAGGGAAGAAAGGAAGATTATATTATAATCACAAAAATAAAAGAATAAAAAAACTTTAGGCTATCCTTTTAAGACACAGACCCTTCATTAGTCATGTGGGAAAAAGGTCCTTGGCCGATATTCTGAAATTTCTTTCTAGAAGGTTGGAGAATGCTCGGTGTCATGCTGGTATGTAACTGTTCATGTCAGTCTCTTACTACCTTTTAAAATACGGCATGTCCACTGTCACCAAGCATATTATAGAAGTAAAATTGATTTGACATAACAAAGCAAGACTTAAATGAAAATTTGCTGAAAATCTTGTCTGGAAAATAAATCTAATTACTATAATTAACAGTAATGACCAAAAGGGACAATATATACCACTATTATTCTATTATTATTAACATTAGGAAGATAATTCAATTGTCAACATATTTTATAATCATGATTTAGTTAACCCCCATAACGTGCTTCATGGCAATAAAGCTATTTATAGCTGGAGAGTCTCAGCTTTAATATCCAAATCACTACCAGCAGCAAATCAAATCACAATTATTCTTATTTGTATCACTTCAACGTGAGGGAGGAACTCCAGGGGTCACCTGGTACAGAACAGCCAAGTAAGTACTCATTGCCATGGTGCAGTCTTCATCTTCATTACACACACTAATAACAAGATCTCTTCTTGGACATGTACAGCTCCATGGAAGGATGGTAAAGACAATATGCCTTCGCAGCTGCCAATAAAAGTGCTATTCTAAAATTAAACATCTTTGTTCTGCATAGATTGTTGGAGTAAAAGTTTATTCTTGATAGAATTCTTACAGTTTCAACAACTACCAGTTTATGTGATGTGTAGCTAAAACAACAGGTAGAAAACTTTTGCCGAAAAACAATACCAAAGATTTAAAATTTTATCATGACTGAGGCATAGAAAAAAATAAATATCTTTAATCATACAAACACTCATTCCATAAAGAACAGGCTTTTGGATTTCATCAGAGTGGGACTTTCTATTGTATCACAGACAAGGAATAATGACATCACGGCTAAGCATATCCCATCCGACTCATGATCAGTCCTCATAGTGCCTGGTTGCATTCAGCAATGAGGGTACGGGAATCACAAATGTGAGAATCTGCACAGTGAATACAGTCATGTTCTTCAGACACTTGGCTTCACATGGGAAGACTCAGTCAATTTCCACCTGACATTCCTATGATCTCTTATACTATACAACAGAAATCATAGCTTCAAAGTGTCAGGAGAGGCAGAAGAGTAGCCAGCCACTGTTGCTTACTATTATATTTTGCTTTGTTACCACATTTTTTCACCCCATCCTTGATGCTGGAAGGTAAGAAATGTGATCTTTTTTGCCAACAAGCCAGTTGATTCCAGCTACACAATGGTACCAGCACAAGAGACATGCCACAGAGTTCAGTAATGAATAAACATTAATACAGTAAAAGTCAGCTTGGGAGTAACCTGATCTGCAGCAAAAGTTAACAGAGTAACAATGGGTTAAAGTAATTTGCTGAAGGCCTCTTGGTGCAACAGTGGCATGAATGTGAACTGAATGTAGATTTGTATCTTAGGTAAAAATATGTATCTTCAGATTCCTTATTAAAGGACTTTCCCAAGAGCACCTGCTAAACAAATGAACACTTACTGGTTAGTAGTTTTCTAAGTATCTGATATAAACAGAAATAAGTCATGGTTTCTGTCTCTAAATGACCTGTATTCTGCTACAGAAGGAATTGTAGATAGATACATAGAGATTACCATAATAAGTATGATAAAAATGTAGACAGAGTATTGTGGGCTATAAACTAGGTGATTAAACACACACTGAGAGTTGCAAGGAGGCATTCTGTTATAGTTAGTGCCTGTGTGAAATCTTATAAGGTAAGAAGACAATTGATGGCTTGGAATTAGGGAAGGAATGGGTTGACAGGGCATATGATGGAGAAAGTAGGGAGCTAAAAACAGGCCAGAGTGGCAAAGCATAAAAGCACCACAGACACAAGTTAAAAAACACTATGAAGAATATATTGGTGCCTGACTGTCCGACTATTGGGATAATAAAGTTCTAGCCTCTTTAACATTGAATGTCATGAATAGATCCTGCAAGATCAGACATTCCTTTCTGAAACACCATTATTGAGTAAGAGAGGATGGATATAAAGAACAGAAATCTGGGAACCAGGGATGGTATATGCAGGTTACCAACTAGTGGGCCAGAGCTTGATGGAGAGTAAAGACACAACCTGACATATCTCCAAGAGGGAGAGCTGCTAGGTACCACAGACAGAAGGAATGGTTGGGAAACTGAGATAGAAGGTGGGAGAAAAGATATATCCACATTCTTGTCGTGTTGATAGATCTAGGTGGTGAATTTGAGTGACTATACTGTGTTCTCAGGTGAACTGAGAATTATTCTCAACAGGTTCCTCCTACTGAGAATGTTCAGGATCCTGACTCAATCATCTCATAGGTGTCTGTCTATATTATAGGTTGCAACTACAGATGAACTTTATCCAAATCCCTGATGAGAAGTCAGAACAGGGCATTGCCTGGAATGGCAGATCAGTTCTGGATGTGACCTTAAGTATTTCCAGGTAATAAACCTGAATATCAAAGGGAAGGAAGAAAGGTCCATAAGAAAGCAGAAGCACAGAGAAAAGATGACACCTTGGAGGTATCTCTATTTCCAGGTAGAAAAGAATCAAACTTCTAACTGGTCTAATGGAGATCCACAAGGTGTACCAGATATTACCTTTAGCCTAACATAAAGAAGGATTTCTGACAGTCAGAAGTACCCAGAAAATGGGCAAGTCAACCTGGGGTATTATTTTATAATAACCAAGTGCCATAGCAAATTAAAACAACTGAGTAGCTGGAAACAGAAATTCATTTTGCCACAGTTCTAGGAGATGGAAGGCTGAAGCATATGAAGTCAAGTTCCTTGCCTAGGTACTTTCACAGTCTTTCTTCTGAATGTGTCTGTACTAATCTTATATTTTTAACACTAGTCATTTTCGATTAGGGTCCACCATAGTGTACCTACTTTAATTTAATCCTATCTTTGAAACACTTTATCTACAAACAGTCTTATTTCAAAGTACTAAGGGTTAAAACTTTAATATGAATTTTAGATGGGACATGGTGCAGTGCAGATCACAACATAATCTGCCAACAGGAATATAGAAAAAGAACTGTGGGGTAGCAGAAACTGAAGCATTTAAGTTGGGGTCCTTGGAGGCACGGCTGGGCAGCACTAAACACCTGCTATTAAGCTTCTTAATGCAACATCCTTCCTCATATTTTGGACAAAAAATACATTTTCATGGCAGTCTGAATGGGTCAAAAAGCACACTCTTCTATAACATTCTCCAAGGCATCATGCAGGTGGTCAGGGATACACAAATCCACAGGAGTACAAGCAAAGACTGTTCTTACCTGTGAAAGAGGACCGACTTGACCAGGGTGACAACATCCCTGCTGGCGTTGTACCCCGCACAGACAATAGCCACATGGATGGTCTGAGAGAAAAGGAAAAGGAAAAGAGAAGATGAACTATCATACAGATAGAAGCAGGCCTTCCTGCCTTGTAGGACCACAGGAGAGAAAAATCGTCCTAATTTCTTTTTGGGATCATAGGAAACAAAGGGCACCACAAGCAGCCATGGAGAATAACTTGAGACAGTTTTATTAAAGTCTTTTTAATCGGTTTATGGAGCTATCATCATTTGGAGGCCACCAAGACTCTTTTCAATTACATTTTAGAGATGGCTGCAATAGTTATTGCCTCAAATGGGTGATTCCCTAACCCTCAAGCCAGGAGACAATGGCAATGGGCAAAAGAGAAGAAATGTGCCCTGATGGACCAACAGTCAGAGCTTTCAAACTGAGAAGTTATGGTTCAGAGTGCAAACTTACAAAATACATTTGTAAGTCTTAACATCTTCAACATTGTTCAGAAGTTCAGAGCAAAGCCTCTTTTGAGAAGCAAGCCAATCTCGTTACTGTGAGTATTTCTGAAATCAGAAAATAAATCAGGCATTTCTAATATAAAGTGGCACAAAATGGAGTAATGAAAGAAAACAGAGGACAAATTAGACAACAGCAAGAATGAAACCAAGCAGGGCAAACAACAAAGGCTAAAGTTACTTGTCCAGCAACTATGACTCATAATGACATTACTTAGGTACAATATGTTCAGGAAGACCCATCCTTCCAGTAGAATTCCTTGTGGCAACTGTGGTTTCCCCTTTAAACTACCTCTATTTCATACCTGCAGTTTTTCTTGGGGGTATCTCTCTTGTTGGTAGCACTGCTTAATATCCCAGGGTCTGTGCTGCAAAATAATTTGAACTTCACAGATTCATACCCATTCCTATTGGGCAGACCACATAAAAATCTAACTCAGCAACACATTACCTCAAATAAATGGTTTGTGGAGCATTTATTCAAGTCCTTATGACTCCTTCTTGAATTTTGCAGGTACAGTGAGTGGCGTTCTGTAATTGAATTACAAGTGACAAATATATCTCTTCATACTCTTAAAGCTATGAGGCAGGCCGGCACTGCCCTACAGTTTACAAGTGTTGTTTTGTTTTCTAAATTAATTTTAAATGGGGTGGGTATGAGGAGAGAGGAGGGGAAGAAAGAGAAGAAGAAATGGGAAGAGGAAAAAGGGGAGGAAAAGAAAGAGAATGTCTCTCTTACCAAAGATGGAGCTGAGCACTTGAGTATTCCCTGCTAGCTAGAACCCTGCTTTTGGCTGATTCCCATGTATCCACCTTGTCATCATACACTGCACTGTACAGAATTGTCTTCTATTTCTGGCACATGTTAACCAAGTCTGGGAATAAATACTCTAGTTTAGGATGAATTTATTAAAATGTTATGATCTGTCAAAGAATGCAAAGTCCCTGCTTACCAATTTTGTCCCTCTTCTTGAAGCACAACATTCTTTGAGTCAAAACATATCTCTTAAAAGCTATTCTAAGATATTCTGTACTAAAAGCCATGCAGGAGGATGATCCTTCTAACACCTATGAATAAACTGAAGAACGGGTGCCTGACAGATGAAGTATTAGTCTCTTTCATGCTGCTATGATAACCTAACAAACACCATTAAAGAAGAATGAGTTTATTTGGCTCAAAATTCGAGGTTAAAATTTATCACTGTAGGGAAGTCATGACTGCAGGAGCTTGACAGAACTAGTCACAATTTTTCTAAACTCAAGAGCACAGAGCAATGTATTAATACATGTATACTAGTTCCTTGACCCTGTCTATATTCATAATGCCCAGAATAGCAAGTGAAGGAAATGGTGCTGCCAGCAGTGGGCAGGCCTTCTTACACCAACCACAACAATCAATACAATCCCTCACAGGTGTACACAGAGACTTTTCTCAGGTGATTTCAGAATGTGTCAAATTAAAAATTAAAGCCAACAATCACAATGGGTCTTCTGACTGCCCATGCTGTCACATCACAACTCCTGACTTCCCACTCTCCTGGGAAGCCCCTTCTAGATGTTCCTCTTCTATCATGATCATACCACTAGATGCTTTGTGCAATGACTTCTGGCTAACAGGAATTCTTCATCACATTTAGTATACCATGGGAACCACATGATAGCAGACAGAAACCATAAACTGTTCATCAACCTCAATCTACCCCCATAACCTCTCTGATCCCAATTGCCTTCACTCACTCTGACCACTCCCATCACCCAGTGCTAGAAGGAGGACTTCACTTCAAAAGAACATCACTATCTATTGTTATGTGGTTGCCACATCTATAGGATTCTTTTTTTAAAAAAAAAACTTTCTTTTTATTTATTTTTTGTGTCTTTCACATCAAGCATCTAGATCCCACTCATTTCCCCATCCCTTTATATCCACCCTCTGCCCTTGCCACCTCCCCATCAAAATAAAATTAAAGAGGAAAAAGAAAACAAAACAAATCTTTTCATAGAAGCTATAGTGTGACACAGTGAGTCTGGAGGTAAACCTTTTAACTCATATTATCTTTACTTGTTCATTGTAAAGAGTCATTGGTCTGGCTCAAGGCCTCTGGTTTCTGCTATGCTGTGGATGCTGGGCCCTCACTGGGACTCTTCTTGAATATGATGTTATGGCCCTGTGTCATAAAGATCCTGAAGCTTTGAGCCTGCAGGACCAGCCCCTTTCACATGCTCCACCAGATCACAGATGGTGTGGATGCTGGGGTTGGTCAACTCATAACCCCGGTTCTGGGCCTGGGTAGTTGCAGGGTTGGTCAATCCATCATCTCTCCCTTGTTTTCACTAACAAGATGAGGTCTCCGCATTGCCCCAATTAGTTCACCCCTTGCAGCATGAGAAAGTGGCGGGGTTAGTCCTCCTGCTTTCGTGCACCATCAGGGTCCACTCTACTGTATTGCCTGGATAAGGTGCAGGGCATGCTCTCCTGAGTGTGCAGCAGATGAGGGGCAGGGGCAGCGTTCCAGGTCTTATGAACTCAGGGTCAGCTCTCCTACTCACCTCAGCTGTGAGGGGGAGAGGGGGAGGGCAGATTTATCCTGCCCAGGCCACCATGTGGTAGATGAGGGGTGAAGCCAGATTTCTCTTGCTCACATTCTGAGGGTGGCATACTTGCAGCCTCCATCAACATGGTCAGCTCCACTACATTGCCCAGATGAGGTACAGGGCCTTCTTTCCTGAATGTTGCAGCTGACAAAGGGGAGGGTCAACTCCTTAGCCAGCTGGAGGCAGTAGAGGCAGAGGGGGATCTATAGGAGTCTAAGAGCCACTACAGCTGATTCTCTGCTATGGACATCCTACTTTCCAAACACCCTAATATAAGCTACCCAGCCCTGCCACATCTGGCCTCCATTGTTACTCATCTAAACTGCCCTCCCATTCTGTCCTCAACATGATTTCTACCAAAGACACAAGTCACTAAGCCCAGGTATCTGTTGCAAGTCTCATGTTCTACTCTTGTACCTAAGTGCCAAGAAAGATGAAGGGAAAGACAAGACATTAATAGCAAGCACAATGAGAGGTGGCATCAATCCAAAAATGACTACAACCCAAGTTTTCTGCTTCACATCATATGAGCTTTAGTATACTTAAACCTCACAGCTGTGTGAATCAAGTATAGTATTTCATTTTTCTATCACAGATAGGAAATGTGGGCCTGGAGAATATTATGGTTTGAATGTGAACTGACTCCTCCCTATCCTGTACCAAGTTCCTTTGTTTGAGTAGTTGATTCCAAGATGGTGGCTCTGTAAGCTTCAGAAAGTGGAGTTCAAATCGAGAAAATAAAGAGGACAAGAATCAGAATATAGAAATGTAGGTTCTAGAAATAGTATACAGAAATATAAAAATATAAAGTTGTGAACCCAAACACATTTTGGGAAAAATAAATAAATAAAGCTGGTAGTAACAAAAATTTTCTGTCTTTAGAACAGACATTCTGGAAGCCACTGTGCACAGAGGTAAACTTTTAACAATTGTCCCGTGCCTCCCAGCTTCCCAGCTATTCAGGCATTGGGGACAAAGGTCAGCTTCTAACTACTGCCTCTACGGGACCCTCTGATTGTATTCCCTTAATTTTTAACTGTCCCCCTATTTGACTCTTCTCTCTGTCTTGCATTCTTTCGGGGACAATGAAAGGTGGCTGTCTCAGCCACAGATTTTGACAAACATCATAAGTTGATATCTAATAACCAAAGGTTGTAAAACGTAAAATGTAATGTGATGGTAAGCCTGAGCTCAAGGTGGTAAAAGTTCTCTGACACCTGGTGTTGATTTTACCATAAAAAGAGCCCAACCAGCACCCATTGCCACAGCTACAGAAGTTTGATCTCTGGCTGTAGTCACAGCTATAGCTAATAAGCTTTGTGTGCCCATGGAGATTGTTTTTTCTTTCTTTTTTTTTCTGAAATAAAGTTTGTTTCTGGCTTAATAGACTTGGTGGGCTGTCCCTTCATCGTTTGCACGAACCTCCAGGACCCAACAGAAGTAAGCAGACGGGGAAGGTTGACAGTTATGGGCCTGCTCTGTTTCTGGTCTGGGTTCTGTTTCCTGGATGCCTATAAGGTGTGGGGAAATGCCTCATATTCCCATTAGCCCAGTTATGAGCCTTTCTCACAAATATGTGTCCCCTAACATGATGGACTATATCCTCAAGAGACCTGAAATAAAATAAAGCTTTCTTCTCTCAAATGGCTTTTATTAGGTATTTTGTCACAGTGCCATGAGAAGTAACTAATATATGTTAGCATTTAAATTGTGGAACAGAGCTTCTAAAAATATATACAGTATGCCTTGGCAATATCTCTTAATGAGTTAAAATACAGTCTCTGATGCCCAGGATCTTCAAGCATTCTGTAAGAAGGTCATGCTCTCTACATGGAGCACTTGACCCAATTCCAAGATTCAAGAGTTATAAAATGTAATTATTTGGGATAGGAATGTTACTGATATCCTGTAGGTAGAGCTAGGGATGCAGACAAACACTGCAAAGTACACACACACACACACACACAAAATCTTTACCCTGCCTATGAATTAAGGATAAACCATAATTTTGTTAAGGGGCTAGGAAACAGCTCAGTGGTTAAAGCACTTGCTAGGAATTAGAAAGATCTCAGATCTATGTGAATTCCCAGCAGGGGAGGCCCCTTGGGCAGAGAAGACATGGAATTCCCCCAAGCAAGATACTGGATAGCTAGTTTAGCTGAATCCTCAAGCTCTGGGTTCAGTGAAAGGCCCTGCAACAGTAAATAATGAGACAGAATCTGGGAGAAAGCTGACACCCATTTTCTGTCTTTATATACATTCATTCACACACATTGTTAAGGGACAACTGACTCCATTTTTCTTTTTAGTTTTACAATGTTAGACTTTGAGCATTTCCTGAGCTAAAGGTCAACATTTTTTTACTGGTTTTCCCTCAATAATCTTGTGACTTGTTTCTGTTTTTCTATAAATTGACTGACCATAAAATGTATAAAATGTTTGTGGTATATTAACTGTCTATAACCCCATAACATGTACCTGTCCCACGGTCATAAAAATAACTGTTTGGTTGGGAGAGTCATACCAGCCTCCTGGCATCCATATATACAAGGAGTCTGGAATATTTGGTGGCAAAGTTCCAAGGCCCCTCCCCTGGGAGTTGCTGCAGTCAAGAATCCACCTCCAAGAAAGCCTGCCAAACTGCGAACCCTCCCCAGGGAGGGTCAAGACCACTCCCATAGGCTTTTTAAACTCCCCCCCCCCGAGAATGAACACATGGTTTCCCTGCTTTGCCTTTTCCCTCTCCATGTTTTCTGGAGGGCCACCCGGGAGCGCTGACATCCATTAAACCTGGGCTTTTTCTAATTTGGTTTGATTTGGTCTGATTTGGATTATTGCATTGGTAGAGAGGTTTGTTGGGCTGGAAAAAACAATAACTGCAAAATTCCACTTTCAATCACTTGCTTGATTGCTTTAAGGTTCCTTTACTTGGTTGATTTCTGCTGCATTCTACTAGAAGAGACTGAAAATATGGCCCAGCCATTAACAAATTTTTCAATGTAAATGTGTTTTAGCTCCTGGTTTTTACAGCACAACATGTGTACAAGCATATACACCACACACAGACATACTGATAGATACGTCAACTTAACACAAGCTAGAATCCTTGGAAGAGGGCACCTCAGTTAAGAAAATGTTCCCATCAGATTCATCTGCGAGCAAACCTTGAGTCGTTTTCTTGATTAATGATTGATATCAGTGTGGTGGTATCCCTAGGCCTGTAGTCTTAGACAGTATAATCATAAAACAAGTTGAGTAAACCATGGGTTAGTAAGCCAGTAAGCAAAACTCCTCCATAGCATCTTCTTTCTGCCTCCAGGCTCCCTGCCCTGCTTGGGTTCCAACCCTGGCTGCTTCCCTGATGGACTGTGATGTAAAACTGAAGGATAAAATAAACCCTTTCCTCCCCAAGTTACTTCACTCATGGTGTTTTATCAAAGCAACAGAAAGAACAAAGACACACACACACACACACACACACACACAACACACACACACACACACACACACACACACACAGAGACTTTTTCATTAAAAAAAGAAAGAAAAGATACTTCCGTTAGAAAATTTCATCAAGAAGGTGTGTGTGAGTGTGTTTGTGTTAGGAATTGGGGTAGGAGTGGAAGTAGATGTGTTTAGGTCCTTCCACATCTTTCAGCTACCCCAGCTCAGTAATTTATGCATTTCTTAATTTCTGCACCTGTAAAATGAAGGCATCATCACTTACCTCTTTATAATATCTTGCCCGAAAGATTCAGAATGAAAGATGGCAGGGTGTATGTGATAGCCACCATTTTACTTATGAAAAGAAAACACTTGCATGTGGGGACATGTATTCCAGAAGGGGAAGAGGAGGCAGAAAACACTAGAATTGGGCTCTTCTGAATCCCAAATATTTGAACATGTGGCCTTTGAAATAACAAACTTTGTCTTGCCTTCAAGGTTCAGAGACTTTTCTAAATGGACCCATTAAATATAAGCAAAGCACACACAGTATCAAATATTTTGCATAATTTTCCAATCTCTTCAGTTTTAGCCAATACACCTCCTACTATGAATAAATTTATCATCTGGAGCCAGAGCAGCAGGGAGCAGCTACATAAGGAGAAAATCAGCATCATAATATATGCTCTTGGAAGGGTTCTGCATGCTCCACATTTTTTTAGCCCCAGAAAGAACAAAGGGCTCAGGGGCTTCAGTAGAATAGAGAGAGGAGGGGACAGGAACCAGGATTACTAACATCATAACTAGGTTTTCATGGTGAGAAGTAACAGTTTTTTGCAAGTTTTTCAGTATGGTGGATTAAACACCCCCTCAATGACTAAGAGAAACCAATGTCAAAGACTGGGCCAGAATATCAGGTTTTGTGGCCACAGGTCCTCACCCTAAACCTGTTTGTGTGGCTACTGGTGTTTTAAGACTTTTTTGTCACTAAGTCTGGCAGGAGGGTAGGATGGTGTTCCTGTTTGCCCCTCTGCACTCATTGACTACCCAGCCTCAACTCGTTCTGTGCCCTTAAGACCTGACCTTCCTAGAGCAAATGAACCTGGTTTCTTTGCCTTCCACTTCTGGTTAAGTGTGGATCTCAGGACCAGGATCCCTGCTTTGGCTCAGGGTGTGACTGCTTCCTTCATGTACGGGCCCTGCAGCACCAATTCGAGGGGCCTGTAGCCTCCTCTGCACAATTTCCCTAATTCTGTCTTCTGCTTTGGTTCTCCTTAAGCTCTTGCCACTAGTGTACCATGTAGTACACCCGCCAACAACTAACCTTATAGGGACCCTTCCTGAGCACTGCATTAGTATTGCGGCTAAAAAGTATGGCATACTTTTTGGTCCATATAAGTATTTGCTAATCTTCAAAGGTAGGACACTAAAGGAAAAAAAGTCAAGAATGTTGATATCATTTATTAGCATTAGGTACTTTCTAAGGAAACCTTATAACTCCATCTTTCATTCAAAATACATTGCTTAGTACATCTTCAATCTCTTAAACCTGGATCTACAGGTAATATAATTCCTGACAACTAAGCAGTGAATGGGTGACCTTCGATATAGAATCTGTAAGATAGATTCAGAACTAGAAAGTTGTTGCCTTTCCTGATATGCCAGAACTGTGATGAGCTCAACGAATATAAAAAGAAAAAAAAAGTTAGAGCAGGTTGGCCAGGGGGCTCAGATAGCAGCAGCCACAGTGTCTACATTCCAGGACAACCCACAGCTAGAGGAGAAGTATGCAGGGAGATGTCTAGAAAGAGAAGACTGCAATGGTCAGACCAAAGCTATGCCACCTGTGACATACATCACTGTCAATTCTAGAGCTTCTGAAGCTACTTACAGTGCACTTCCTGTTTACTTAGGCAACTGTATATCCTTCTGGAGTCTTTGATGGAGTTGAAGAATAGATAGTTATAGATTTCCTTAGTTATAATAAAGATAAAGTAGATATAAATATTGTAACTATAATTCTTGCTTGATAACTATTTTGTTATATGTAATTTTACTATGTTAAAGTTAAAACCTTCCTTTTTATTTAAAAAGAAAAGGGGTAATGGTGTGGGAAGTCCTTCTGTATATGTGTTGCTTCTATTGGTTAATGAAGAAAGCTGTTTTGGCCAGTGGCTTAGCAGAAAAGAGCAGTGTGGGAATTCCAAGCACACAGAGGATGAAAGGAGGAGTCGGAGACACCATGTAGCCGCGACTGGAGGAGATGCCGGAACCTTGCTGGTAGGCCACAACCTCGTGGTGATACACAGATTAATAGAGATAAGTTAATTTAAGATATAAAAGCTAACTAGCAATACGCTCAAGTGATTGGCCAAGCAGTGCTGTCAAGGAGTGGGCTCATTCTCCTGGCATAGGTCTCTGGCTGGACCAGTCATTGGTCAGCCACTCCCAAAATTTCTGTGTCACCTTTACCCAAGCACATCCCATAGGTCAGACAGAGTGTAAGTGGAAGGTTATGTGGCTCGGTGTACCAATCCCTCCACTGGTGTTATCTATGATCACAGGGGATGGCCAGTTCAGGCTATGTTTTGCCAGGAGTCTTAGCTTGGGTCATCCTTGTAGATTCCTGGGAGTTTCCCTTGAATGAGGTTTCTACCTGACCCTGAAATGACCTGATTTCCAGTCCCCACCCCATTATACCTAATCTCTCATGTTCCCATCCCCACCCATACCTCCTGTCCACCTACGAAATCTCTTTTATTTCCCCTTCCTAGGGAGATCCAGGTATTCTCTTGAGCATCCTTTGTTACCTATTCTCTCTGGGTCTGTGGATTGTAACATGGCTATTCTTTACTTTACAGCTAATATCCACTTAAAAGTGACTACATACCACATTTGTCTTTCTGGATAACCACATTCAGGATGATTTATTCTAGTTTCAGCCATTTGCCTTCAAATTTCATGATGCCATTGTTTTTAACATGAGTAATACTCCCTTGTGTAAATGTACCACATTTTCTTTATCCATTTTTCAGTTGAGGAACATCTAGGTTTTTTTCCAGGTTCAGGCTACTACAAATAAAACCACTATGAACATAGTTGAGCAGTGCTCTTATGGCATGACTGAGGGTCACTGGGGCATATGCCCAAGAGTAACACAACTGGACACTGTGGTAGATCAATTCCCAATTTTCTGAGAAACTGCCATATTGATTTCCAAAGCAGATGTACAAGTTTGCACTCTTACCCTTGCTTCACATCCTCTCCAGCATGAACTGTCACTTGTGTTTTTGACCTCAGCATTCTGAAATATGTAAGGTGGAATCTCAAAGTCCTATTGATTTGCATTGACCTAATGGCTAAAGATGTTGAACGTTTCTTTGTTTCTCAGCCATTTGAGCTTCTTCTGTTGAGAAATCTTTGTTTAGATCTATATCCCATTTTTAATGGATTATTTGGGTTTGTTGATGTCTAGTTTCCTGAGTTCTTTATATATTCTGGAAAATAGCCTTCTTTGGGATGTGGAGATGGTGAAGATCTTTTCCTATTCTATGGGTTGCCATTTTGACCTACTAACAGTGGTCAAAAGTGTGACAGAAACTTTCAAGTTTCATGAGGTCCCCCCCATTTATTGTCAATCTTAATGTCTGCCCTATTCAAACATTACCTCCTGTTCTAATGCGTGTTCAAGGCTATTCCCCACCTTCTCTTCTATCAGGTTCAGTGTCTCTGGATTTATATTGAAGTCTATGAACCACTTGGACTTGAGTTTTGTGCAAGGTGATAGATTAATATCTATTTGCATTATTCTATATGCCAACAGCCCGTTTTACCACCACCATTTGTTAATGATTCTTTTTTCCATTGTCTAATTTTGACTTCTTTGTTGAAAATCAGGTGTCCATAGGTGTGTGGATTTAAGTCTGGATCTTTGATTGCACTCCATGAATCTACCTATTAGAAAAGCAAATGAATCAAAGCTACCTCTCAGGAGTAAATCAAAATACTGGAAAGAAAGGGTCAGCACTTTAAAGAGATAAATCAGTATACTACTTTGTGTTCCAAACAGTGATGCTATGCCTTCAGAAATGATTTCCAAATAGTTCCTCATTTCTCGCAATCCCCTGGACAGATTTTTTATCATACCCACATTCATGGGTTTACTCCCACAAACTCCTCACACATTGGATAAGGTGTCTGGATAGGAATTTTGGTATATAGTAATCTTTATGCCTAATCAAGTTTGTGAATAATACACAGGGCAGAGAGAATGTTCATTAGTAACAGCAGTAACATAGCTTCCAAGTGTTAGTTCATTTCCCTTGTATTTCTCCCTTGCAGTTTATAGCTAAGGAAGCCTTGAGGCTAAGTTCTGTCAAAAAAATCTAAAAGGAATTGAGGTATCGCAATGAAGAACTGTCTGGATTGTATTGGCCTATATGAATTCCTAAGGGGTTTTCTTAATTGAGAAGGAAAGACCCATCCTGAATGCAGGAGACACCATTTCATGTACTGGGTGAGAAGGAGAAAGAACACAAGAACCATACATTCTCTCTGCTTTTGACTGCGAATATATCTAACTGTATCAAGTTCCTGCCACCTTGTTTTCTCCAGTTATAGACTGTGACCTGTGAGCCAAAGAAATACTCTCTCTTCAGTTGCTTTTGTCAGGGTATTTTTTTTTTAAATCATAGCAACAGAAACAAAACAGAATAGCCAACTTCTAGATACCTCCCACCAGGGCATGTTCCAATTAGACTTGTATTAGACTAGACAACCTAGATCTTCTCCTTTTCATTTCTTGTATAAGTTCTCCTCTCTTGATATTAGATTTCTATACAAGTCCATCTTCATCTTCATCACTTAATAAGCCCTTCTGCCATATGACATACAGACGGTACTGCCAAATCATTAATAAATCCATTCATGGGGCAGATGCTATAGCTTAAACTTGAAATGAAGAGCTATGACTTCAGTGTGGATAAAGCTTAATATTCTAGGAAACAACATAAGAAAACCCAGCCAGTATCATCTGTACTTAGCTAAAAAGAATACTAATTACTTTAACTGAAAGCACACTAATTGTCTTCGGCATTAGCTATTGCTTTAATGGCCTCCAAAATTCCATAAAAATCAGTGTTAGATGTTCACTGCTGAGGCACCCATGAGTTCCAAGAAGTTAGGCAAAGTGCTCAAGTACTCAAAGCAGAAACTACCACAGCTGCGTCCTTATTCACCCTTGCTGTTAGCAAGCACTTGCCTAACTCACCTACACAGTAAGAACCAGAAGGAGCAGGAAATGAGAGTGAGTGTGTGTGTGTATGTGTGTGTGTGTTTGTGTGTGCATGCACACACACGCATGCGGCGCGGCCACATGCATGTTCTTGGTGCATATACATACTTGGTAAAAAGGAGGTTGAGTCTGACAGGCACATTACAGAAAGATGGATAAGAATTGCAAGATTCCATAGGTTCACTAAGAAAGGAAGTACATTCCAGGAAGAAAATATTACTGAGATTTGAAACCTCAAAGAGTGGCTTTTGATAGGCAACAGCACTCTAGTTCTGAACTGCAGAGACTGTTCATACAAAGAAAAGAGAATGGGGGCCAAAGTAACTAACTACATAATGGAACTGTATCTCTGGGTTAGCCATTCGACACTGTAAAGAACTGAGTTCCCAGAATGGAGACAGGGTGTGAAAACCCAAGCATTTCCTAATGAGACGCAAAGAAACCCGAGACAGGTGGCATCCATTATGCTTCTGTGGAGTAGGCTTTCTTATCCCTGTTTACCAGATGGAGAAATTGAGACACAATGAGATTAAAAGTCTTTGTGGCCATTCAGCATTCACTCATGGTTTTGCACTTAAGATATCCGCCTCTTTGCAGGGCCCTAGTAATGTGTTCAGGAGGCATTTACAGGGATAAGCAGGAACAGGGGCTCTGAGTAGCCACTTCTCCCAATGCCTGTGCTCCTCACCTCACACTTCTCCACAGCTGGCTGCTGTCCACACTCAGAGCTGTTGCCTGCCACGATGCCAGCCCGCAGGTTCTCACTGTCCCCTGTTCCCTCTTCCATGGAGTAGGTCTTGGAGTGGTTCCCACGGCGTTGAGCAGGGCCCTGACCCTGGGCCAGGCTGAGCTGCCTACGCAGAGAACGGTTTTCCTCCTCCACCTCTCGGACACGAACCTCCAGGCTCTCCCGCTCCCGCTGGCTGGAGGCAGTGTACCTGGGACTGTGGGCTTGGGACTCCAGGGGAGACAGAGACACGGGCTTCCCATCTAGCAGAGGAGAGACCAAGGAAGCATCAGCTTAGCAAACTTACCTTCAGGTACCCCAGCATTACCTCCCCAGGCTCTTGACAGAATCCCACTGCTTAGCAGGAAAGCAGATGGACTGTGAATGCTAATTGAGAACATACATATTAAAATGGGAAAAAAGCGAGAACAGGATGATTTATTATGATAATAAAAATAAGACTGCTTAGAGAAAGACACTCTTAATACTGTTCCTAGTTAAACACAATGCCTTCTTCTCCATATGACATGTTTGAAAATGGACATTCTTAGCAAGAAGTCACATAACATGTATGAATAAGGAGGGATGGAAAGTGTGAGATGTGGGAGCTTGAGAATGTAGAAGAGCTCAAAAGGAAAAAAGGGGAATAAAGTGAAGTTCTTAAGTGAACGCCTAAGGTCATCTTCCAAACCCTGTTTTGAAAGCATCACCTCCCAAGGAAAGCCTCCTTTGCCTGTATAATGCTACTTATAAAGCATATGATCAAGGCTTACCAATTGGGGTTCTTTTTTAATTTTTATAATCTGAAAAAAACACCACTTTGCAAAGGCAATTAGCATATATATCAGTACCCAATGCATGCTGACTATTAAGAATTCCAGAGACACAAGGCTGCCACTCCTTCTTGTATGATCCAGCCTGAGTGCAGCTGTCTCAGAGGCTTCCAAGCTGTAACTATCATGACCGGAGAATGACCATCTCCCTAACTGGCTAAAATGCACTTCTGTTTGTCCACAACCCAAGTTGTCTTGCTTGCAGCCCAGTCCAGGCTGAGATTCCAAACTGTACCATCAAAGTATCAATCACACACACTATGTGTTTCACCTGTGCTGCCCATACTGCCAAAAACATTTCATGTCCTTACAGATAACTGTTATTTTATTTAACCCAAAGTCACTTTAGGGTTAGCTGTTTATGCTCCTGATCCTATCAGTGCATTAAGTAAGGCTTACAGAATTCCACTGCCATGAACTACAAATCAAAGGTTAAGGCAGAATCTGCAGAAGACATAAAATCAAAGATGGATCAGGAGTGCACTGTAACTGGGCTAGTTAATTACAAGCCCCCTCCCCAGCTTTTGAAATCAGCCTCCATGTTTGGCTCCACCAAGAGAATTAAACAGCACAGGACAGGACTATGCTCAGTGGAGAGAACGCCTGCCTGATGAGTGTGAGGCCTTAGCCTCCTCTGCACCTGACCTACGTCCCCAGCACTTAGGAGGATCAAAAGTTCAAGGTCATCCTCAGATGTACAGAGTTTGAGCTCCCATCTTTAAAAGTGGGGTGGGGGGGAATAGGTAGAAGAATAGCTTAGTGAATGTGGACCTTGGAGAAGGGTAGATAAAGATGAACATTTCGTTGGTAAGAGAAGGCAGACTCCCAAGGTATGCAGAGAATAATAACAGGGGTTTCTTACACACTCTATCCTACACACACAGTGCCTTAATTATCAGAGGACAAGGTAATCACTATAGACAAGGAGACTGACACTATTAAACTTCACAGCAGGAAAGACATGAACTCTCCTTCATGCCACACCTGGCTATGACCCCACATAAGGGGCTGAGTTAAAGGTCTTTGGAAATGAGAGGGCTATTTCTTTCATGAAAGAATTAGAACACAGGAAGCTCTGAGGACCAAGGTCCTGAGGAACTCTGGAAACTTAGCAACAGGACCTAGCAGTTTACTTTAATGCTCTATCTTCTAATTCCTTCTTTGAAACAAAAACATAAATGGTGGAATAGCAACAAGCTGGAGGCTTAAGGTCTAAACAACAACAACAAAAAGGGCTGTGCCTCCTCCTAAGAGGCACCTGCCAGATAGGGATTCCTATAACCCCCATCTCACGGAGGATAAGATAGAGTTGCAGGTAGAATTTAACCTGTTAATAACAGCAGATGTTCTGAGCATAAGACTGCAATATATAAGCAGGTGGCCACAAGCTTTGGCTTCCTCTGACATAATTTTCACACAGGACATCTCCCATCATTTTGCACATGGCCTTTACTATGTCAAGGTTCACACACAGGAAAATGTAGAAGGCAGGTCCATTACCAGGTTCCTTTCCTATCCTCTTGCTCCTTTCCTCACAGCCCACAAGCCTGTTTATGAAAATTACAAGCTTTAATGACGTGCTTATAGAAAGGCACATTTCTGTTGAATCCGTTTCCAGCCTGTTCTGGGCCATATTTGGTTTTAATTAAACTTAGTTCTCAAGCATTTGCAGAAGTTTTCTTACTTTTCAGGACTCTACAAATCTGTCACCTATAAGTACATAGAAAAGAAAAATGCAATCCTTTGTGAGAAGAAATGACACCTAAAAGGGCAAAAATCATATTGTGCCAGAGCCTGGAATGGAAAATGGGCCAATAGTGGACATAAGTATCCTTTCTAGTCTGTTTTGAAGCCACATCACATTGTCCAAGGCCCTGACCTTTTCAAAAAGTTTCTTCTTTTGGAAAAGGGGGAAGCTGGGTGTGGGGTCTCACACCTTTAATTCTAGCACATATATGGCAGATCTCCAAGAGTTTGAGACCAGCCTGGTCTACATAGCGAGTTATAGAATGGCCAAAGATACATACTAAGAAACAAACAAAAAACAACAAAAAAGAAAGGGAAGGAAGGAAGGAAGAAAGGAGGAGGAGGAAAAGATAAAGGAGGGAAATGCAGACTCCCTCTAAGCTCTGGCTTCCTGTCCAGAGAAACCCTGCAGTAATCCTGTCACTGAGCAACTAGACGTGAGGGCTAGGAGGCACCATTGCTTTGCCATGTTGAGAGTCTGCTCCCTTTTATTTGGATTATTTTATTTGTTCCTGATGTGCTAGCTCCTAGCTTTGTTCAGTGGGCTTCACCAAACCTTTAGTGGGAGGTAATAAGAGTAAAGAGCAAGTCATAGCCTTGTAGTCATAGCCTTCACTTGCAGTATGTCTTATGGGTCAGATTCTATAATTAACCCTCCCAGGATTAGATTCCATGGTCTAAGTAAACAACTGCGACCACTCCAGGTTTTCATAAGCTATCAGTTGTAAAGACCCAGCAATTACCCCTGCCATCCCACAAGTACAAAGTCTTGTCCCTAACATCTTTGGCTGGTACAGAGCTGCCACACATGCAGCACCTTCTGGGGAAAGAAGTCAGTGTACACCATGCTCAACAGGATGAGTCTACAGATCTCAGGCTTGGTGTGTCCATGAAGTCTAGCTTTTCTTTGCGAGTTTCTAATTGCCTAGTCTCAAGTTCACATATATTTGTAGTAAACTAATACCTGCCTGTGTACTATGATGGTCAGTTTTACATGTCAAATTAATTGGGTCATGAGGTTCCTAGACATTTGGTGTTTCAATGGATGCATTTGTTTTTTAAAGATGGCAATGTGCATTTGTATCACTCTAAAGAACAACTCCTTCTCTAGGGTGCATGAGCCTCACCCAAACAGGAAAAGAGTGTCAGGACTGGTTGCAGCAGAAAAGTCAACTATTTCTCTGAGGAACAGAAGTTCTTCTTGCCTGACCACTTTTGTACCTGGACGTCAGATTTCTCCTGCTTACACACTCAACAGAAGGAACTAAAACACTCGCACTGTCAGGTCTCTAGGTTGCCGGCATTTGGGCTAGACTGATCACTGCCTCTACTTGACTACAGGCCTCCAGCCTGCAGTGGCTGCTATGCGCTGGCTCAGCATGAGCTTCCAGTTTGCTGATCTGCAAGGGCTTTATTTAGTCTAGTCAATCAAAAACACTCATTCCCATATTCTCTCTCTCTCTCTCTCTCTCTCTTTCTCTCTCTCTCTCGGGTCTGTATGTGCGCATGTAAGTGTGCCAGTGAAAATACCCATACATGGTTCTGCTTCTCTGGAGGCCCCTGACTGATAAAATGACCATAATGATCTACAGTCCAACCATGGAGGACACTGTCTGATACCAGTCTCTTTAGCTGCATTTAACAGGGGTGTGAAGAAGAGACAGAGGGAAGAGTTTGTAACCTCTAGAGATAAAATATTTAAAAAGCTATGAAAAATACAAACCTAATATATCTCAAACAACCAGTTATTTAACGAGAGACTATAATAGTTCATGTTGAAGGAAGAGGGAGAGAGAACCAAGGCCACTAGAAAATCAAAGGAAGTGGAGAACAATGGGAATTAAGAATAACTAAGCTTAAACTATGACCTTCTATTTACTGGTTAACAGATTTAAGCAAAGCACTGCATTTTTCTGTAACTCAGTGTGCCCATATTTAAATGCTGAGACAGAGCTGTGGCTATATGTACTTATTAACCAGCACTGAGACTCAGCTGAGATTATGTAATGTCTTTCTTCATTCTTCCTCCAGCCCCATCCCTAACCCTAACTTTGTTCTTTGTTACAGTCTATTATGAATGCAGTGCATCTTTCTATGATAAAGTATATGCACATGTGTTAATCTAGTTCAGCCCACTTTGAGTTAGAAATGTCAACCAAGACATTATTCTAAACCTCAGTAGATAACTGCTTTTTTCCTCCCTCCATTAATTCTGAACAAGCAAGAACTTTATCATTGGATTTGAATCTTTGAATCCACTCAAGATGAATACTCTGAATAAAGAAGTAAAACGTCTAAGATTCAGAACAAAGAGGGAAAATTGAAAAGCAATCTTTGTGTGGTGCAATGACAGGGATTAGAGACCTGTTGTCCACAATGTCCTAAATAATAATCAATTTGTATGTGTTGACTATCCTGCAATCTCGATGGATGGCTAGCATGTCACTTGGTATAGGATCAGTCACTCGCTTGTAAATGGACACAGCTGTAGTACTCATTTCCAGATTGGGCCAGACTTGGTTGTGCCTTTGGCTCTTCTAGTCAGACCTTAAATATAGGTACCAAAATCCTGCACTCAGAGCCATACTTAAAGAAAGCTGGCATGGTTCTAACCTTCATATGTCAAGAAGTCAAATGGATGTGGCTATGTCCTAGAAGAATCTAATTTAGAAACAATAAGAAGGAACTCAGATTTGGAGATCTTCTGTGTGCAAGGTCTCTAAGTCTTTGTACTAAAACATCATACTGGGCTTCTTGGTTAATCCATGCCTCCAGTATATCCTTATTCTCATTATTCTCACAGCTTCCCACATAGATCTTTTGAATTAATGTCCTTCAATCTCATTTTTATCACATTGGTAGTTTGAAAATGTGCAGAAGTCCATCACATCAAGGTCACGTATGATTCTCGTGAAAGCATGAGGCTCCTCAACAGCCACATAGAAGTCACCTATAACCAGACAGGAAGACCACTGCGGCTTGCTGGCCAATCAGCATAGCAGAAAAATGGTGAGCTCCAGGTTCCATGAAAAGAGACTCTATCTGAAAGGAATAGGTAAAGAATGATAAAGCAGGATGCCTAATGTCCTCTTCTGGCTTACTCATATGCACACAAAGACACACATATATACATATTATACACATTCATACATCACAAAGTGTAGCTACCATACTACCTGGTGTATACACAGGCCTTAATCAGATGAGTAAGCTAAAAGCCTCTTGAGTTGAGTTGAGGCCTCTAGTTCTCAGCACAGAAAGCAGCCCTGCATGAGATTCTCACATGTAACCAGAGTGGAGAAAGACTGTCCTGTGCATCATGCCAGACCCTCTGGCTCAGGTACAAAGAAAGCTTTATCCCCTTCAGAGCAGTGTGGCTATCACCAGGGTCCTGTCTCCTTGCCTTTACTTCTACTACCTTCTTAAAGCAGCTCGTGTCACATGAGCAGCAATGCCCATTTCCTGACTGTGGTATTGAATGAGAATGCCCTCCACAGGCTCAGATGTTTGAATACTTGATTCCCAGGTGATGGGACTCTTCAGGTAGCATAGGCTTGGTGGAAGAAGTATGTCACTGGGGGCAGTCTTTGAGGTCTCAAAGTCATGGCATTCTCAGCTTTCATTCTCTGCCTGTGGTTTGTGTTGAGCACCCGCTTCTTGTACCTGCAGCCAGGCCTTCCCTTCACCATCAATAACCCTGGAATCATAAACCCAAATAAACTCTTTCTTATACAAGATGCTTTGGTCATGGTGTTTTCTCATAGCAACAGAAAAGTAGCTAAGATTTTAGCTCCTCAAAGTTTATGGGCCATTTGGTTCCCCTAATCTTCCTCCTGTCTCGACTAGGGTTGTCTGTGAAGCAGGTCCAGTGGCCAGGCTGCTCCTCTTCTCTCTGGGATGTTCACAGGGCTGAGTTACACTGAATTTCCGCATGTTTCTACTTTCACATAATGCAGGCAATGTTCATGAAGCATCTTGTCATTAAAACACACACACAAAATGCCCTCCTTGAAATACAGAAATTTCACACACTCCTTCATTATCACTTCAAAATGTGAAACAGACAAAATGTTGAAGACAAAATCATTTAGGAAAAGTTTAAAGAGCTGAAGCTGATCTTGAAAGCTTCACTTCAAAAGAAGCATGCTCCCCAAACACTCTATGAGAGCTGAGTATACTAATATGTCACCAGTTTTTGCACTTGTAGGCAGTGTGTACACCAGGGCGAGTTACAGGTACACTTTTAGCTAGACCATGGTCTGAAATCATAGAAGCTTCCAGAAGCATAGCACCACATTTGCACTGAGAAAGCAAAGGGAAACAAAACCAGGCAAGGACTGCCTCACTGTTGTGGGTAAACAGAGCATGCTTCACCCAAAGATTTTCCTGAAGTGATTTTCAGGAATGTACCCTTGGCAAAGGGAAGGGGAGGGGAGGGGAGGAAGAAAAAAAAAAAACAAGCATAAGTTCCAACAAAGGCCTCAGCGATCTTCTGGCAAAGGAAGAATGACAATAAGAAAAGACTTTGTGAGCTTTGAAAAAGAATCACCACCACCATGCCAGAGGGAAGGAGGTATGGATTCCACTCTCCTTGATCTGCAGCATGATCTCTATTCTCTCCCCCATGGAACTATTCTCAAGAACTTTCTCTTAAAGGACTTCATTAAAGGGAGATAATACACATTTTTAGTAACAATCTGCTAGATCTATACCTAGGGTTTTGGTTTGAACTATGTCCTTATGAAGGAAGTTTTCTTTTCTTCTCCTTTGCGTATGCATGTATGTATGGTATGTGCATGCATAAGCACCTGTGTACATTTGAGTATGCAAATTGTGAGTTTACTCTGAGCATCTACGCTGATTGTGCTCTATCACATATACGGAGGCAGTATCTTTTTGCTGAACCCAAAGCTCACTGGTGAGCTAATGTAGCTAGCCAACATGTTCAAGGATTCCATGCTCCCCTGCAAAGCTGGGATTACAAGCAGGCTGCCATATTTATGCTGGATTTATTTATGTGGATGCTGGGGATCTAACCTCAAGTACTCACACTTGTGCTGAAGAGTTTTCTGCACTGAGCCATCTCACTAACCTATTTCCACTTACTTCCTGTAAATGAGCAATCACATGGGTGATCAGACCCCGTCAGCAAACCTTATAGTATTGCTGAGGGATGACTTGAACCATATTCGCAAGGCCCTCTGATAGTTCTTACCTCTTCTCCACTCAATTGACACAGATCCCAGCAAGCCCCATCATCTTTGCTTAACCTGAGAATGTCAAGTTGCATGTAGACCACCTTTACCATTCAGTGTTCATCAGGGAGCTAAACTCAGTAAAGACACTGAAAAGAAGGGTTTGGATTATCAGGAAGAGCTTGATATCAAAGACAGATATGTTATGTTACAAAATAACATAATTGTATTTGATTAATGTTAGTGGTGACTGCAGAGTTACCCCATGGCACCGTGGGAGACTGCTGCAGACGCAGTGCTTTTCTACATTTCAAACAGAAACCGGAGCAATCCTTTCTGTGGATGTAGACAATTTTTTTCATACTATACAGCTGCTATAAATTGCCATATGACCTAAAAGAATGCTATCATGCTCAGTTTGATTATAAATTAAAAACAAGGTAAAGCTTGCCTGGACAGCCCTTGCCTAAAAATAACAGCTCCCTTTTCTTGTGCCTTCTTTCCCCACTGTCAGTCACCTTAACTAACATTAATGCTAGAATCCAATTAGTGAGAGCTACATTGTTAGAGAAATACAGGAAGGGGACCTCTATCAGTTACTTTCTCCACAAATACAAATGAGTAATTTCAAGGAAATAAGAAATGAAGGACGGGTTTTTACTAGGGTAGACTATGGAAGAAAGCAGCAGGAGATATTTATCAGGAGTTCAGCTTAACAAAATGTCATTGTTAGAGAAATACAGGAAGGGGACCTCTATCAGTTACTTTCTCCACAAATACAAATGAGTAATTTCAAGGAAATAAGAAATGAAGGACAGGTTTTTACTAGGGTAGACTATGGAAGAAAGCAGCAGGAGATATTTATCAGGAGTTCAGCTTAACAAAATGTCATTGTTTCAGAACAGCACTTCATATATTGCAGAGAGAAAGATACATGTTTGGCTAAAAAATTCTGCTAATACCCACTAGTCTCCAAACCTCTCATGTTTACATTGTATGGATGGTAATATTTTCCTCTTTTGGGGATTTTATAATAAAGTGGATACAAACATCTAATAAAAGCAAGAACAAAAACTAAGTGTAATTATTCAGCAAAAATAAGGCTGCAGTTCTGGGTCTAGACCCATTTTGTACAGGCGGGCCCTCGGGCGCAGAGATACCTGAATGTTAAAGGGCCCTGCGTGACCCACGTGCGTGCATGTGTAGTTCCATCCATGTATAACTCAGCTAAATCCTTGCGCGCATGTGTGAGCCTGTCACCTGCGTCATCTGCGTATGATGTAGTCACACCAACCCCTGTGCGCATGTGCTAGGCAGCTTTTAAAAAGCTGGATGCACCATCTTCCTCTCTCTCTCTCTCTCTCTCTCTCTCTCTCTCTCTCTCTCTCTCTCTCTCTCTCTCTCTCTCTCTCTCTCTCTCTCTCTCTCTCTCTCTCTCTCTCT